>PVHX01006741.1:0-89148 GCA_004024805.1 Geosciurus inauris
GCCTGTAATCCCAGCACTTAGGGAGGCTGAGACAGGAGGATCGCGAGTTCAAAGCCAGCCTCAGCAATGGCGAGGTGCTAAGCAACTCAGTGAGACCCTGTCTCTACATAAAACACAAAATAGGGCTGGGGATGTGGCTCAGTGGTCAAGTGCCCCTGAGTTCAATCCCCAGTACCAAAAAAAAAAAAAAAAAAAAAAATTACTCTTACTTGGGATTGTGAAGTCAAGTATCTATCTACCGCAATTCTACCACAGAAAACCATTTCTTAAGCTTCTTCTATTAGTATACCCAATACAGTTTCCCAGTACTACCCTCTACTGAGGATTTAGATTGATTTGATCACCTAAACTTGGTTTACTGTGTGTCAGGGCCTGTTTTAAATACTTTGTATTTCAATGAATTCTCATAACAACTCTGTGAGGCAGGCAGGTACTATTATTTCCTATTTTAAAGAGAAGGAAACTGGGAAATAGGGAGATTAAGTAATATGCACAAATAAATACAAGCAACTAATAATCAAGAGAGTCAGGATTTAAACCCAGGCAGTTTGAATACAGAGTACACTATATTCCACTATATTATATAGATTCTACATTTATCTTTCAACAAGCAAAATTTGACTAATATTCAGACCAAAGTTCTCATTGGTATATGTTTTTTCACCCTTCAGACTTTATTCCATATTGCCATACTTAGGCTCAAGAGTTGATTTTTTTTCTGTCAAAGTCCCACTCCCTGGAGAGGAGACAAAATCATCTTCATAAGAAACACTGCTTAGGGGGGTTGTAGTGACATTCAAAGGCCGTGATGCTGATGTTCCTCTATCTAATCTGTCTTCAAATCCTGTCAAAAGTAATAATTGATGCATAAAAATCAAAATCAAAAAATCATAAGCAAAGCATTCCATGACATGGAGATCAATAATATGCACATAGGGACAGTTTAGTTTGCTTTTACTAAAGCTTCTTTTTCATTTAGTTTTTTTATCTAATAATTACATTTTTATTAAGAAAGTTTTCAAACATACATGAAAGGAAAATAGCATAATGAAACCAATGTCTGAGGGCTCAAATATATAGCCAGATTATTATTCAAAGTCTGACTGCTACTAAAATTTGTTTTGATAAACAGTAATAGAGTTGTTTCCATCTTAGAACGTTACCACATTGCCCCTCTGAACTCTTGACCACTATATTCCAAAAATTCACACATTACTATATATAGGAACAATTTTTATTCAAGTATGTAAATACAGCCACATAAAACCTAGTATATATTTGATATGTGCCAAGTCTTGACCATCATCTATAAATTTCTCTAAACTAGACCAAAATTTCTACAACTATCAAATTTTTTAATGACAACTAAAAAATAGAATTTTAAAGATTAAATTATGAATGTGCTAGTTGCAATTCAGAGATAATTTAATAGACACTAAGATGGATTATGAGTCTCCATTATCTTTATAATAAACAATGAAGAATGTGTACTTAAGTATATTATATTGTACAAAAATTATGAAATAATTTAAAATAACAAAGATAGTATAAGTTCTTATTTTTCTCACCTTTTCCATATAACTGATACGATTTGGTAAAAATATTAATGACACTATGTGGACTTCCTTTTGCTAATTCCTCCCATGGTCCTTTGCTTTGTGTACTGCCTATGTGTCCCAAAAGTGGCAAGAATTTCTCAGCTTCCTTCTGAAACTCTTTGATGGGTTCATAAGTATTTCTTTCTCCCGCACAAAATTCCTTTTCTTTTAAGATTTCTGCCACCTTTAAAAGGGGCCGTCCATCCCTGCCTCCCTCCTCTTCAGAAAGACTCCCCTCACTAAGAAGAGGCCCTTCACTGACTGAGTCTGTACTGGAACAAAGAGACATTTTCGCTTTTTCTTGAGAACAGGTTTGCAGATCAGAGAGAGAAGAGTCTGTCTGCCTCTTACACAACTGTGCCAGCAGCCCTCCTGGTTTGGAACCAGCAGACCTCATTCTGAAGCTTGATATGGCACTCTGAGGTCGTATCATCTCAGGAAGTTTTTTAAATTCACTAAGGTTGCCTACACCAGGAAGATCATCATCAAAAGTTGTATGAGATACACACGTTCCCAGCATCTTTTGAATTCGAGCAGAAAAAATATCTTCAGTATCCTCTTTCACAGGTGGACTCAGAGCCTTTGTCCACGGTCCATCTTCTTGAGGTGCTTGCTGCACTTCATATTCAGTGTTCCACACTGACCCATAGTTAATGTTGGCCCCAGCTAATTTCTTGGCTTCACTTTCAATCCTGCTAGACAAAGAAGCAGCTGTTGCTTTCAAAGCTTCAATACGATCCAGTTTACTCTTATACTGGCTGGCACTAGGTTTTAACAAGGCATCTGGATGAGCAGCTGGTGAGGTCAGATATTGTTGAGGTGTAAAACTTAATGGTCCTGAAGTCATATTATGATTCTTCCTGGTTGGTAAAATAGACTCAAAATCCTTGTGCAAAATTCCTACATGCTCTAGATTTAGGAGATGGGAGAGTAAATTTCCAGCTGTTCCAATAAGAGGTTGTGGTTGAGAATTATGAATCCGTGGGCTCAATCTGTCAGCCTGCATCCACGTAGGTTCTATCAAGTCCCTTCTGGAAATGAAAGTCACAATATGTTAGTCAACACAGTAACTAATAACTAAACCACCTTTTTGTTGTTGTTGTTGTTGCAGTGCTGGGGATCAAACCCATGGCTTTATGTATGCTAGGCAAGCACTCTACCATAGAGCTATATCCCCAGTCCAAGCCACCATTTAAAAAAAAAGTTTCGGGTTTTTTTTCTGATTATATGAGTAATGCATACTGGGGGTGGGGAGAGGCAGAAAGTATAAAAAAGGTAAAGATCACTCACAGCTAGCTAAACAATCAGAGTCACTTTAAATATTTAATTTGGATTTATACCCCTACACTTTTCTATATGTATGTTGTTTTAGGTGGTGTTATTTGCACAAAAAAATGAAATTTCACCACCTATACTGTTTTGCAAACTTATTTGCTTCTTCCAACTAAGATACCACTTTGTAAAAACTATTAATTAAAGAGAAGGCATTAAAATCTTTAAATTTCTTTACATCTCTGGCTCTATCTTATCCTTTAAAGATGTTACATAAAAGAGAAATGCTTAAGATTGCTAAATATTAATGTAGACATTATACAGATTATTCCAATCAATAAACATTACTGAAAGCTGAATAATGATGTTTAAGATTGTGTTTACAAAAAGAATGAGATGATTATAATCAACTTCTAAAAAATTAACAAACATCAAGGAACTAAATGCAAAACTGTGAGTTCCCATTATAAATATACAATATAGGGTCAGGTATCCATAAAGTCTAGAAACAGGATAAAGATATCCTATCCCAACTAACCAATGTACATCTACCTATGTTACCAGACCATACACACTTCATGTATATTAAGGGATACTACAGAGAGAAAAAAGGTGGATATCAACTATTAAGATTTTGTCCTTGGGGCTGGGGCTGTAGCTCAGTGGTAGAGCACTTGCCACACAAGTGTGAGGCACTGGGTTCAATCCTCAGCACCACATAAAAATACATAAAGCAAGCAACTGTGTCCATCTACAACTAAAAATATATATTAAAAAAAAATATTTTGTCCTTGGTCTTGTACTTTACTTTTGAATGATGCCATTAAGATATGCTTATCAAATTTGTGGAAGACAGAAAGCCTGGAAGCGTGGCTACCCCAACAGATAATCAAACTATGAGTCAGAATGATTTGTAAAGGCTGCAACTTTAGACTAAACTAATATGGAGAAATGTACACTTCCCCAAGTGGACTAAAAAACATCTGGAAGATGGTAACCAAGGTGATAAAGGAAATGAAAATCATGTCAAGCAGGTTCTCGTGGGAAGTTACAGCAGTCTTGCATACTCAAGGGCTGCCAATAAGAACGGAATGAAGGAAGACTACAACACAGATTCTACGCTATCATATATAAACTATTATAAGTGAAAGATGTGAGGTTATTAGTGCCTAAGCCAAGCTGCTAGCAACAGGAATACAAAGGAGGTTATAATAGAAAAGACATTAATGAATAAAAATCCAAGAGTTTAAAATCCAAGTACTTAAAATGCCAATTTTATGGTAAATGCTATATAGATGGTGGAGGAACAGAGGAAAACAAAAATGAATATATTTAATCCAGTTAAGAATTAAACCTGGCTGGGGAGGTGGCTGTGCTGGTAGAATGTTGGCCTACCATGCACAAAGTTCTGGGTTCAATCCTGAGCATCACATATAATAAATGATTAAATAAATATGTAAAAAAAAGATCCTTATTCTAGGATCTTTATAACAAGGATGACAGACTAATAAGTGAACAGCTAAATTACAGATGTCATAAGTACTAAGATAAAGATTTATAAAGTTCATTAAGATAAAGATAAGGGAGCAAGTAGTTCTGCTAGACAAGGAAAGTGATTTTTAAGCTGATTCTTCAAGGTATTCAAGGACAGATATATAACTTGGTAATATCAAGTTAGCAAACACAAAAATGATGGCACATGAAGAACAAGGAAAATGACATAATTTTAAGCATAAAATAAATTTATTTTAACCATGAAGATATGTTTAAGCAATTAATAGGAATGGAGAAGTTCAGGAATGGACAGTGCAGAAGTGGAGGCAATAGGTTAAGACACCACGGGTTGAAGAAGTCTGGTATCAAAAAAGAAGAGAGAGGCAAAAAATATATACATGTATTGAAACAATGTATGGTACATCATAAATATAATTTTTACGTGCTAATTTCTTTTTAAAAATTAAAAAGGTACAAAGAAAGGAAGGAGAGAAACTAGTGCAAGGTAGTAAGTTCTCAAAATAGACTTAAACAACCAATTTAAAATTGGAGAACAAAACTCAGAAAAAAGCAAAAATTGAAGATATGAACTCTGCAGGGTATGTCTGACAACAATAATGAACTGAAGAGGATCGCCACTCAATTGTGTTTATATTTAAAAAAATGTTTAAACCTTAAACAAACCATCTCAAACATTTCACTTATTTGGAGGAGGCAGTATGGAAAGTAAAAAGCACAGGCTTCTGGAGTCAGATTGCCTAGGTTCAAACCTATCTCTACCACTAATGTTTTGTTTGTTGTTGTTGTTTTTTTTTTTTTTTTTTTTTTTGGTACCAGGAATTAAACTCAGGGGCCCTCTGCCACTGAGCCACATCACCAGCCCTATTTTGTGTTTTATGTAGAGACAGGGTCTCACTGAGTTGCTTAGCACCTCGCCATTGCTGAGGCTGGCTTTGAACTTGCAATTCTCCTGTCTCAGCCTCCCAAAGTGCTGGGATTACAAGCATGAGCCACCGCGCCCGGCTTACCACTAATGTTTTAACAACTTGGAGAAAGTTAATTAAACTGTAGTAGCCTCAGTTACCCATTCTGTAAAACAGGAACAACACTACCTAATACAAGAAATTATAAGGATTAAATAGTATACACAAAGTACTCAGATTAGTGCCCAAAACCTAAAAAACAATAAATGTTAGCTATTTTATCAGTATTATTTCTCTGTAGGGTGAGGGGAAACAACTAACCCCAAATTGGAAAGTGATTTGATTTCTATTGTGCATTATCAAAGAATTTCAAAATCTTTCCCTTCCCAAAGTGGATCTCATTACTAAGTATAATTTATAACCATTTAATCTTTCACTGAGATTTATCCACCCAACAGATTTTTATTGTGTGTTTGGTTCAGAGAATGCAAGAATGCTTCCAACTGCAGGAGGAACCAACATTAATACTGGATTAAAGAACAGGCAAAATATGAATAACTAAGAATAGGGCATAAAGTAAGCATAACTGTATACCATGCTTAGAAGACATTATTAGAAATAAATCTCTATGCTCTCTTGCTAGCCAAGGTCAGTCAGCAAAATTCATTGAGTGTAGACCACTCACTAAACTCCATAAAATGAAATTTCATCCTCCCCTTTTTACCTTGCAAGAGGCTGTGAAGGTTCTGACAGAGACATGTCACTACTGGAAGATGCACTTGGAGGACGTTCTTGTACTTTATTTTCTTTGTCAGATTCTCCAGATGGCTGATACCCTGGTCTGGCCTAGAAAAAAAGGACATCACATTTATCTGGCTCTAACCACAAAGAATTATTCAGAGAGCTCATAAGATAAAATCACTTCAGCTTTACAAGGAACATAACACAGAGGACTTTTCTTCCTAAAATATAAGCAATTCACATTTAGTTTGCCTTTAAAATAACCATTATGATTAACAACAAAATATTTAAAATCCAACAAGAATACCTAATCCTAGCTGCTTAGTATTAGAAGAAGTAATATCCTTTATAAATCTCAGTTTTTTTCACCTGCTACGTAGAAATAAGACAGTACCTACCCTTCTCATGGTCGTGAAGATTTACTGGGCTTAAGCCTGTAAGTAAAGCCTTTAAAATTGTATGAGATACATAGTGCATACTTATTATTCTTCATTAGCACACTAACCTAGGATTGTCTCTAATTTCAGCACAGATTATAAAACTAAGTATGTCCTAACATAATCTATGCACTGAGTATTTGTTTGGCTCTACAATGAAAACTAGGCAGGAATATAATAGCAAAGACAAGAGGAATCAATCAATGTTGATTGACTATTGGAATCAATGTTGGAAACTCTTAATCCAGCTATTATTTTCTATCATATTTTTCACATAACTCTTCATATGCAATAAATTTCATGAAAAGTCATGACTATTTTAAATATTATCTAAGCATATGTCTGAATACTAGTAATGGTGAATAATTTTTAAATAGTACAATATGGCAAATAAGCTTTTCCTAAGCACAAGTTACTCCTTTTTGTATTTCTTACTACTATTACCTGTGTTTCCTGTGTAACATGTTGATGAGCTGGCTCTTCCAGCAAGGTCTTTTCTAGTAGCAATTTGGAGTATGTTTCCTGTAGTCTCCTAGCTGCTGATGGATCAGGAGGCACATTTTTTGCTTTAGTAAAAGCTTCTTTCTGTTTCCGGTAGAGTTCCTGTAATCGTTTATTCTTCTGTTCAGTAGCCTCCTTTTGAGCCTTCTTCTCTTCATTTTGCTTCCTCTTCCTTTCTTCCTGCTGTTTAACAATGTACTGTCGTACCTCATCAGTGTCATAGTGGCGCTTTTTGGAAATAACAGGGGGCTCTTCATTAGCTGCTATTTTGTCAGGTTTTCTTTTCACTGGGCTATGACTCCGAGGAGCCTGAACAGGTGCTGATGACTTTTGATTCTGTAACTCTCCAGTTTCTGGCCTAGAGGTCTGAGCTGTAGAATCTAGCTGTAGGTCATCGAGAATGCCACGGATTTCAACAGGTAAAAAGTCCTTATTTAAGGCAGTACTTTCCTCCTGTTTATTTTCTGGAAGAGATGCAGCTAACTTCTTTACATTATTTTCAGATCGAACTCTACTTCTTGAACGTTCCAAGCTTCGTGGAAGATGTCTATGTGAAACATCCAACCTGGGATCAGATTCTGCTCTTCCAATATGACCCCCTATAACATATAAACTGTTAGTGATATGTTAAAATTCTATATTCATTCCTAAGATTCGTTGCACTAAGAAGGAAATTAGGAAATACAACTTTATCTTAAATTCAAAATATCCTATAGTCTTCTAAAGAACATTATAAAAGGGCTGGGGCTCAGTGGCAGAGTGCTTGCCTAGCACATGTGAGGCACTAGATTTGATCCTTGGCACCACATACAAAAATAAGCAAATATAATAAAGGTATGCTCTCCATCTACGACTACAAAAGGAACATTATAAAGAAAATAAAACCTTCTCTTTTTAAAAGAATGTCAATCTTCAGAAAAATAATACTTTCTTGGATATTTTTTAAATGCCTTTTTTAATATTTCTAGAAAAAAACAGATCTTACAGTTAATGTGAACATTAAACATTACTATTTCTCTCTTACATGCATAATTAATATGACTACTTCTCTGCTTTAAAAATCAAAAATCTTGGCTGGGGTTGTAGTTTGGTGTTAAGAGTACTCGCCTAGCACGTTTGAGGCTCTGGGTTCTTAGCACCACAAAAACAACAAAAATCAATTATCTTTTTTGTTTGTTTTTTAAAAGAGTACTATTTTTTAAAAATATTTATTTTTTAGTTGTAGGTGGACAGAATATTTTATTTTTATGTGGTGCTGACGATCGAACCCAGTGCCTCACACGTGCTAGGTGAGCACGCTACCACTGCGCCATAACCCCAGCCCCAATCAATTATCTTTTTAGTATGAAGTATATTAATTAGAACCAAGGAAATTGAAAATACTTAAGAATCTTTAAAAGAGTAATAGTTTTTAAAAGCTTTCCAAAGATCATATACCAAATCCAAATAATAAAGGCACCAAAAATACTGATTTTTTCTGAAAATTCTACAACACTGACCCCTTTCACAATTACACGAAATGGAATCATATGTACATAAATTTATCAGACAATTTCTGAAAATTTAACTTACTTTTCTCAGTGCAGAAAATATTAAAACTGGCCTCATATATGAGCATATTTACATTTTAATAATCTCTGTAGAACAAACTGTTTTTGAGATGGGGGTCACACTAGGTTGCCTAAACTGGCCTCAAACTCTCAATCCTCCCACTTCAGGCTCCCAAGTGCTAGGATTACAGGTATGCCCCACCACACCCAGCTATAGCTTAATTTTAGATGAGAATGCATGTTTATTGGCAACATAGATGAAAGTAAAAAGGAACAAATACAAGGTATACTGACTTCCATATATCAAAGTAGAGCTGTGATTTCATTTCTTACTGAATCCTGCAGTAACTAAATTAAGACAAATTTTGCTACTATAAAGAAAAGCTGGGCCTGTAGATCTTCATCTTTTATTTCTCGAATTAGCATTTCAGACATTTCAAATAGTATTTAAGACACTTCAAAAAGTGAAAAGTGATAGAACTGAGGGCCAAATGTAAAAGTTCTGGAACTTATATCCAAAATATGCCACAAATTATACAATGCTGAGAAAAATCACTTTTCTTTCAAAGCCAGTTTCCTAAACTACATTTAAAAAAACAAAAAAACCCCAACTTTGTAAATGAATGTTTGTACATGTTGGAAAAAACAGGCTGGACTTGATTCTCTTAAGGTCCCTAGAAGTCTGATATGATTTGATTAAAACAATGCTTTGATATTCATGACAGCTAACCGTAATAAATATAACAAATACAGAATTCTTGGTACAGATGACCAAAACACCTATGTGCAAAGATTATCCAAAGAATCCCAGTACATCTTTTTTTAGGGGGGTGGGGGGGGAAGCGGGTGGTACCAGGGTTTGAACTCAGGGGCACTCAACCACTGAGCCATATCCCCAGCCCTGTTTTGTGTTTTACTTAGAGACAGGGTCTCACTAAGTTGCTTAGTGCCTCGCTGTTGCTGAGGCTGGCTTTTAATTCGTTACTCCCGTCTCAGCCTCCCAAGCTGCTGGGATTATAAGTGTGTGTCACTGCACCCAGCCCCAGTAGTACATTTTTGTTTTGAGCTTCATTCAAAATTATAAAGTATAATCCTACAACATTCTCAATGTATGGTAACCTTCCCTAAGTACTAACACAAGCCATTTTTAATTATTTTTCTCAGCAATTTTAATTATAGCTACTTACCAGATTTAGAAGTTCTTGCTCTTCCATTTCTGTCACTAGATGCTGTTCTTGGCTCTTTCTGCTCCATTCTGGGCACAGGTCCCAGAATTTTCTTTACTAATTTTTGTCCATCTCGCCAAGAAGATGTACTTATCACACGACTATTACCTAAAATATATAGGTGTATATATAACATTAAATTTAAAACTCAGGTTTTAGCTCTAAGTAATATACCTACTCTAAGTAATACACCTAACTATACACGCAGGTTTTATAATTAATTTTCTGTTTATCTTCTGTTAAAGTCCAAAGTTTTACAATATAACTATATTTTTAACTCTAAGCCACCAAAATCAGTTAACAGTTTGTCCTTATCTTTATTTACTTAGAAATCTCAAATAAGTATAAAATGTTTTCAGACTTAAGTACCAAATCATAATTATTCCTAAAGCCTCAAGTACTAAGGCATTGAACTCAACAATGTCATTTAGCAAAGAGCAAAAATATGTCTTTAATGATAGTTAAGTGTTTGGTTTTGGTACATAGTAAATGATAAAACATACGTTTGCTGAAGAAATGAATGACTTGATTTAAGCATTTTCTCCTCAAAACTTATGAGGAGAAATAAAATAATTAACAGTGATCACCTTTGAAAGGGATATCATTACTGGGTCTTTCACATTGTATTTTATAGATGTATACCATAAATACACACCACTATTCTCTGAACAATAACACTATCAACACAAATATCAACATTTTAAACTGCCCGTATTATAATGGCTCACAAAAATAAGAATATATTTCAACAAATATAGCTGTTTACTAGGAGAAAAAAAAATTCATCTACTAGTTTCAGAAAATTAAAATTAGACCACCATCCTAAAAGACAACCTTAAAAGCAACAAATGACAGAGGCTATTTACAAAATAGACACTGTAAAAAATAAACATGTGTTTAAGTAGAACAATATGAGAAAGAGAATTACAATGAAAATAATGAAATAGCATTTTAAAACTAATCCAATTACAAAGAAAATTTTTATATTAATAGTCAACACTAGATGGGCACAGTGGCACACGTTTGTAATCCCAGCACTTTGGGAGGCTGAGGCAGGAGAATTGCGAGTTCAAAGCCAGCCTCAGCAACGGCAAGGTGCTAAGCAACTCAGTGAGACCTTGTCTCTAAATAAAACACAAAATAGGGCTGGGGATGTGGCTCAATGGTCAAGTACCCCTGAATTCCATTCCCAGTACCAAAAAAAAAAAAAAAATAGTCAACTCTGCTGGGTATGGTGGCACATGCCTATAATCCCAGCAGCCCAGGAGGCTGAGGCTTGAGGATCCCAAGTTCAAAGCCAGCCTCAGCAACTTAGCAAGCCCCTAAACAACTTAGCAGGATTGTCTGAAAATAAAAAATAAAAAGCGTTGGGGATATAACTGAGTGGTTAAGCAACCTGGATTCAATACCTGATATCAAAAAAAAAAAAAAAAAACCCCACAAACAGTTAATGTAAAATTATAAGCTCATTCAATTTATACACTGCTAGTTGAAATGTAAGTAGGTATAGTTTCTTTATAAAAAAAAACAAGGGCTGGGGTTGTGGCTCAGCGGGAAAGCACTTGCCCAACATTTGTGAGGCACCAGGTTTAATTCTTAGCACCACATAAATTAAAAAAAGAAAAAAATAGTATTATGTGACAGGAACTCCTGTGCTTATTCCCCTTGAAATAAATGAAAATATTGATTTTTTTTTTCTTTTTTGTAGTGCTGGGGATAGTGACCTAGGCCTCATGCTTCATGTATGTTAAGAAAACACTGTACCCTGAGCCACATCTCCAACCCAATTGTATCATTTTTTAAAAAAATATTTTTTTAGTTGTTGATGGACCTTTATTTTATTTATTTACTTATATAGGGTGCTGAGAATCAAACCTAGTGCCTTACACATGCAAGGTAAGCATTCTACCACTGAGCTACAACCTCAGCCCAAATATCATTCTTTATAATATCAGAAGTAACCTGTATATTAAAGAATGTGAATAGTTATTATGTTTCTACTACACAGAGTATTGTATGGCCATTACAGAATGACAATTTCCAAAAGAAAAAAGAGAAATGTTCTTCTGAAAAGATGCTGAAAAAAAGCCGGGAGCGGTGGCGCATGCCTGTAATACCAGCACTTTGGGAGCCTGAGACAGGGAAATGGTGAGTTCAAAGCCAGCCTCAGCAAGGATGAGGCACTAAGCAACTCAGTGAGACCTTGTCTCTACATAAAACACAAAATAGGGCTGGGGATGTGGCTCAGTGGTCAAGTACCCCTGAGTTCAATCCTCAGTAACAAACAAACAAACAAAAAAAAGCTAAAAAAAAATGGTAACATTTTACATGTAAAAAGTTTAGATATAGGGGCTGGGGCTCGGTGCTAGAGCGCTTGCCTCACATGCGTGAGGCACTGGGTTCGATCCTCAGCACCACATAAAAATAAATAAAGAAATTGTGTCCATCTACAACCAAAAAAATTTTTTTTAAAGTTTAGATATAAAATAATTATAATCATTAATGTGATTTCAAAACTACTCTAATAAAATACACAAAATACTAGTACTTTACATCAACATAATGGTTTTATCTGTTTTCTATTTTTCGAGCTATGACACTATTTTATTGTGTTTATAACAAAAGATATTCATTTAGGTTTTCTTTAAAAGGGGGCTTTAATTTAAAAGTTTAATTGGAAGTATAGTCTTAAGGAAAACATTAATCATAAAAAGGTAAATAATCAAGTTCAAAGCCAACCTCAGCAACTTAACGAGGCCCTAAGCAACTCAGACCCTGTCTCAAAATAAAAAAATAAAAGGGCTTAGGATATAGCTTAGTGGCTAAGTGCCCTGGATTTAATCCCAGTACCCCTCTTGCCCCCAAATTAACCAGTGGAAGCATAAAAGCCTGAAACCTCAACTTGATTTGTGAGCAGTGCCATGCAACAGTTCTTTTCAAAGTTTCAGGAGTGAAACTACACTCTTCATTTTCTCTGGCAAGATCTCAGAGCAGTTGAATCTGACTATCGCTTAGGTACAAAAATATCAGAATTTCTCTGTGCCTATCTTGAGAATTTTGGCCTTCTTAATCACAGAAAAGGCACACAAATGTATTTAGAGAAAGAGCAAGATCTAGCAAAATAAAACTTGATTTTAAAGTGTAATTTTCACAGATGACTAGAGATTTCCTTCATGCTCTATGTATTTTGGCTAGTTCTTTTATGCCTTTACTTTATTGCTTTTCATCGTTTTGGGATCTGATATGGTCCTTTCCTCCTTTGTACAGATCCCGATCTTTTGTTTTTCCCAGAAGTGTTATTACTTCACATGTATAATATATTTTTACATTTCAAATGTCAAGTATTTCTTTTAAGTTAATCTTTACAAACATCTCTGAAAACATTTTCATAAATAACCATTCCATGGGATTTGTCAGTAGATTGTATCATCTTAAATATAAAGATTTCATAAATAAAACAATTGCTTATTAAAAAATATTAGAAATTAAAAAGATAAGAGGTGAATAATAAATGTGTGCTAATTACTTGAGAAATGTTCTTCTATCTTATTTATATACTCCCTAAAGTATTTAAACACTTTTAAGTCTATTGCTCAATCTATTTATAAGGAATTTTGTATTTTTAAGAAAAATGAGAAAACAGACCTCCCATTTCAGTTTTATTTTCTGAATCAAAAACAAACAAACATGAATATACTGGGAAGTTATTTATAAATGCTGGTGTTTAAATATGCTGGGTGGTTATTTGTAACTTCTGGCTTTCTGAAACAGTCTTATGCAGTAAGTGGAAGAAAAAGAAGACTTTTGCTAGGCAAACTATTACTACAGCTTTAGCAAATTTAATGATTCTATGTCTAAGTCATGGTATAGTGCATACATGGGAATTAGCCTACAACAAAAATGGACAAATATACTCTAAATTAGTGCTACAAGTTATAGTGCTCCTGGTGCTTTATTTCAAACTAAACCCCTGACAACAGTATTATATACTACATGAAAAATAGTTAATTTTAAGACTTAGTTAACACTGAGATCATTCATGTTCTTGTAAAATTTCATTTTTATTCGCAGTGCCACTGTTAATGAATGTTGCAAAATGTTATTTGCCATTCTACTGATCAGTCTATGATGAGAAAAACAGTCTGATCAAAAAGCAGTGTCCCACCTTTCCGACCCTGTTCCCATAAAACTTGGTATCTGTTATCACAGCATTAATTTATACTTCCTTATAACTACAAACCTGCTCCATGAAGGCTGAAACTATGTGCATCTTGTGTACCACTCTATTACCTAAGCTTAGCACAGTGTTTCACATAGAACAAGTGTTCAATAACATTTGAGTAATGAATTAATATACCAATTCAGAATGTCTCCAAACTGAGTGTTAAGTTCCAAACATTCTCTACTCTTTTTTGGCCCAAACTACTAACACTAATATGATATACTAAACAAACATTTTCAGTATAACCAGAAATAATCATTACTATTATTAATGGAGTCATAATGAACATTTGAGTACTTAATCATGTGTCAGGTACTATATTGAGAGCTTGTATACATTTTTTAGTTTTCACAAGATCTCTGTGAGATACTGATACTATGCATATCTATGATAAAGTTTAATTTATAAACTGGGCCCAATAAGATATTAAAAACAACTTACTACAGATTTTAGCCACTTCAGCATACAATTTTTTTCTTTATTAAGTCAATAAATTTAACTTTTTCACTTAAAGGAAGTACTTTATAGCTTTTTGTTGGCATACCCAAATTGGTGGCATCACTATTCTTGCGTATTGGATCTATTAAGTAAAATAAGGTTTGTAAGTTGAACTAGCTCTATGATATCACAACATTGAGAGTCAGTCTAATAACCAAGAGTGGCTGCTGACTGACTAATGCGGGAGTTGACTAATGGGCAGGCAAGTCATACATGCAGTGTGGATATGCAGGCAAAGGGATGACCTGCTCTGGGCTAGATGGCAAGAGAGCTCATGATGTTACTATCCTATTTTACATATGGAGAAACCAAGGCATACTAAAATTAACCTGTTAATTTGTTAAAGGAATAAAGCAAGTTACAAATCCGGTCAATCTGGATTGAGGCTGAAATGTTAATCATTATGAAATGATACTCAAACTTGATCAGTTCTCTGCCCAACATGATCACTACTGGTAAGGACTGGCACAGTTCCACTGTGCAACATTCACTCTTATGAAAATAAATGAAAGGGCTAATGCCAGTCATGAACAATGTCCTTGTATATAAAACATCACTACAAGGGCTGGGGTTGTGGTTCAGTGGTAGAGCGCTCAACTTGAATGCATTAAGCACTAGGTTTGATCATCACACTACATATAAATAAATAAATAAATAAATAGGTGTGCTGTGTCCATCTATGACTAAAAAATATTTTTTAAAAAACCACTAGAAGAGTCAGGCATGTTGGTGCACGCCTGTAATCCCAGCACTTTGGAAAGCTGAGACAGGAGAATCGTGAGTTCAGAGCCAGCCTCAGCAACAGTGAGAGTGCTAAGCAACTCAGTGAGACCCTGTCTCTACATAAAACACAAAAAAGGGCTGGGAATACAGCTCAGTGGTTGAGTATCCCTGAGTTCAATCCCAGGTACCAAAAGAAAAGAAAAAAAAATCACTAAATAAAAACCATCAATCTGGTTAATTTCTATTAAAAATAATGAGGATAACTTTTGGGAGTGATAGACGTGTTACATATCTTGAATATATAATGAACAGATGGCTTTGTGAATATGAAACTTTTCAAAGTATATATTCTAAATACATAGTTTATTCTATATCAATTATGCCTCAATACACACACACATGCAAGTGCACGTGCGCACACACACACACACACACACAATGATACAAAGTACTGAATTTTTCTATGTACCAAACACTGAGAATATTTGGTAACAAATATTTACATCCATATACATTCAAGATCAGTAATATGTAACTTTAGGACAGATACAATACTGAAAGACTAACCTGTTTTACATTCTGGACTGGATAACTGTGTTACCTTTTGGACTTTTCGTACTGGCTTGACCACTTTCTTCTCTTTACTTTTTTCAGTAGGTTTTTCTTTTATAGATATATCATCTAAAATGTAGAAAAATTTACAGCAATTATTATGATTCCCACCCACCTACTCATCATCCCCCAGTAAGAAAAATTATTACAGCAGTTGCCCCTTATCTGTGGTTTCACTTTCTGCAGTTTCAGTAACCCAAGGCCAACTAGAGTCTGAAAATATCAAATGGAAACTTACAGAAATAAACAATTCAAAAGACTTAAATTGTACAACATTCTAAGTAACATCATGAGCTCTCTTGCCATCTAGCCCAGAGCAGGTCATCCCTTTGCCTGCATATCCACACTGCATGTATGACTTTCCTACCCATTAGTCAACCCTCACATTAGTCACTCAGCAGCCGCTCTTGGTTATCAGATTGACTCTCACTGTTGTGATATCACAGAGCTTCTGTTCAACTTACAAACCTTATTTTACTTAATAGATCCAATACCCAAGAATAGTGATGCCACCAATTTGGGTATGCCAACAAAAAGCTATAAAGTGGGGCTGGGGTTGTGGCTCAGTGGTAGAGCGTTTGCCTCGCATGCATGAGGCACTGGGTTCAATCCTCAGCACCACATAAAAATAAATAAATAAATAAAGATATATATTTTTTAAAAAGCTATAAAGTACTTCCTTTAAGTGAAAAAGTGAAATTTGTTGACTTAATAAAGAAAAAAAATTGTATGCTGAGGTGGCCAAGATCTATATTAAGTTGTTGTGAATCTCTTACTGGACCTAATTAATAAATTAAACTTTATTATAGGTATGTATTGGGGGAATAAAAAGTGTAAGTAGGATTTTTATTTATTTATTTTTTATTTATTTATTTTTTTAGTTGTAGATGGACACAATGTCTTTATTTTATTGCTTTGCATGTGGTGCTGAGGATCGAACCCAGGGCCTCACGCATGCGAGGCAAGCGCTCTACCGCTGAGCTACAGCCCCAGCCCCGTAAGTAGGATTTTGTACTATCTTCAGTACCAGGCATCCTCTGTGATTCTTGGAATGTATCTCCAGTGGATAAGATGCGTGGTGGATATAATATAAAGCATATGATTCACGTAGCACAAAAAACATCTTCACTGAGGCTATTTCTGTGACCCATAAGCTACCAATGTCAACTTTTCTTATCAAAAGATCTAAAGACAGCTGGGCGCGGTGGCACACGCCTGTAATCCCAGCACTTTGGGAGGCTGAGACAGGAGAATCGTGAGTTCAAAGCCAGCCTCAGCAACGGCAAGGTGCTAAGCAACTCAGTGAGATCCTGTCTCTACAGAAAACACAAAATATGGCTGGGGATGTGGCTCAGTGGTAGAGTACCCCTGAGTTCAATCCCCAGTACAAAAAAAGAAAGATCTAAAGACTACCATCACTCCACTGTTAGGTTCTAATTCTTTCTTTCTTTTTAATATCTTTTGTTAGCTGCAGATGGACACAATATCTTTATTTTATTTATTTATTTTTATGTGGTGCCAAGGATCAAACCCAGTGTCTCTACATGTGCCAGGCAAGCATTCTACATTCTACCACTGAGCCACAAGCCCAGCCAATCTTTATTTTTCTTTCTTCTTCAGAAACCTCATTTTCACAAATGGAAAAAAAAGGTTACAGTGGTAATGGTTTAAAAGTCAAGGTCACTGCATGTGCAGAATTTCAGAGATAAATACTTTCACAAATTCCTATTTCATTTAAAAATGTAGAAACACAAGAAGTTTACAGAATAGTCAATTTTCTTTTTTTTGGCAATACTGGTACTGGGCTTGAACCCAAAGGTGCTCTACCACTTAACTACATCCCCAGCTGTTTTTATTTTTTTATTTTGAGACAGGGTCTTATTAAGATGCCAAGGTTGGCCTTGAACTTGTGATCTTCTTGCATTGTAGTCACTGGGATTATAGATGTGTAACACTACACACTGCTCAAACACTACACACTGCTCAATATAATATCCTTAAAGTAGATCCTTTCATGATATGCAAGTGAAAACTGTCAAGGTATTTCATGTGTAAATTACTACTCATTAATTTTTAGGTTTTTTTCAATCTGGGGGGCTGACTATGCATAGAAATTTTTTAATTAACCACAATTTCAGATATGAATAAATGGAAGTTAAAGTACATGAACAGCCTTGCATTATGGGCAGGGGGGAAAAAGTATGAGTACAAGGGTCTAGGGCAGGAGTTAAACCTAGTGTCTAAGAATGAGCAAGGAGGCCAGTGTAATTGAAATGAACAAAAAAAGAGAGAATAGTGTGGTTAGAGACATAACTGAGAGCTAGATCACACAGGGTTTTATAAGTCACTGTAAGAATCTCAGCTTTACTCAAAAGTGAGAGAAAGTTTTTAAGAAATTCTAAATAAAGGAGTGACATATTTTTTAAAACTTAATAAGCTCACTCTAGCAGTTGTGATGAGAACAGATTCATTAGAAGGGAGAAGTAAAGAGACCAGTTGGAAGACCATTGTAGTAATCCAGGCACAAGACCAAGAAACTGATGACTGCTTGATCTAGGTGGTAGTGACTGAAGTGTGTATGTGTGTTTTATAAATGTTTTACATATATTATACACATACACAGGCACACAATTTATTTTGAACAATATAAAGTATGAAAGAAATAAGAAGGGGATCAAGGAAGACCCAAGACTTGGGGTCTGAACTCTTGGAAGAACAGCATTAACTGACATGCAATGAATGCCAGAGTAGCAAGTTTAAGGGAAGTATCATGACCCCACCGAGTTAGTTAATAAGCTCTATTTTGGATATATTAAGCTTAAGATATCTTTTTTATACATTCAAGGGGCATGTGGAGTTACCAGCTGGATAAGAGTTTGAGTTAAGAGGACAGGTCTGGGGGGCTGGCAATGTAGCTCAGCGGTAGAGCACTTGCCTCGCATGCGTGAGGCCCTGGGTTCGATCCTCAGCACCACATACAAAGCAGTAAAATAAAGACATTGTGTCCATCTACAACTAAAAAAAAATTAAAAAAAAAAAAAAAAAAAAGAGGGGAGGTCTGGGCTAGAGGCATAAATCTGGGAATCATTAGCAATATAGAATAAATGTCTGAGGCTAGCTAAGCTTGCCTAATAGGTATATGTAGATAAATATAAATGAAAGCATACATGCAGGAGGGAGAAAGAAAAGAAAAGCATGAGTACCAAGGATTGAAGCCAAGGCATGCCAATGTTTAGAGATGAGGGAGCTGATGAGGAAAAAAACTGGAAAAGGAGCAGCTAGACTTAGGAGGAAAACCAGGTACTTAAGAAATCCTAGGGGCTGGGGCTGTAGCTCAGTGGCAGAGCGCTTGCCTAGCATGCGTGAGGCACTGGGTTCAATTCTCAGCACCACATATAAATAACAAATGAATAAAATAAAGATCCATCAACTAAAAAATATTTTTAAAAAAAAAGAAATCCTAGATATCAAGGAAGAAGTGATCAATCATGTCAAACGCTGAGAACTCAAGATGACAGGTGAGTATTAAACACTGCATTTAACAATGTGAAAGTCACTGAGATCTTGAGAACATTAGCCCACAGAGAAATAATGGCAAATATCTAAAACAAAAGATTAAGAAAGGGAGGAGATGAATCGGAGACAATGAGTACAAGTCAACTTTTTGCAGTTTTACTGTTAACAGAGGGAAGAAACATGACAGTGACTGGAGAGAAGTAAAGCCCCCCCCCCCCAAAGTTCTTTTATGATGGCTGACATAATAGCATGTGAACAAACAGTATCTCAATGGGCATGACCTGGTAGAAAGGAAAAAATGATGGTGAAAAGAACAACAGAAGACAAGGTGAAAAAAAATTTTTTTTTTGGTACTGGGGACTGAACCTTGGGGTGCTTACCACTAAACCACATCCCCAGTCCTTTTTTTTAGTTTTTATTTTGAGACAGGGTCTCACCAAGTTGCTAAGGGCCTCACTAAGTTACTGATGTTGGCCTTCAACTTGTGATCCACCTGCCTCAGCCTCCTGAGTCACTGGGATTACAGGTGTGTGCTGGAAGTAAAATTCTCAAGTACAAAGAACAAATACAATCTAAAACACAAGTAGATAGGTTGGTCTTATCTAGGAACACAGAGTTCATTCACCTACCATAATGAGAGAGGAGTATTACAGGCAGATCTCTTTAAGAGTTCTTGACATTTTCCACTATTCTGTCATGATACTGCATTATTATATGTATATTTTTGGGGGGAGAAAGGGGGATAACAGGGATTGAACTCAGGGCATTCAACCACTGAGCCACATCCTCAGCCCTATTCTGTATTTTATGTACAGACAGGATCTCACTGAGTTGCTTAGCACTTCGCTGTTGCTGAAGCTGGCTTTGAACTCGCAATCCTCCTGTCTCAGGCTCCCAAGCTGCTAGGATTACAGGTATGAGCCAACGTATATTGTTATCATTCCTTTTTATGGATAAGAAAAGAAAACCAAGGAAGACAGGTTATGTAACATAGTTGGCAAAAATAACTAGTAAAGTGGGCTGGGGTTGTGGCTCAGTGGTAGAGCACTTGCCTAGCATGTGTGAAGCACTGGGTTCAATCCTCAGCACCACATAAAAATAAATTTAAAAAAAAAAAGATATTGTGTCCATCTACAACTAAAAAAATAAAAAATAAAAAAGGAAATAGCTAATAAGTGGCAAAATCAGAATCTGAACTCTTATAAGTTGATTCCAAAATCTTTGCTCAGCTCTCCATACAAGAAATTGTTTTCTGAATGCAGTGTTCTAATTAATAAAAGCAAGAAAACTGTACTGATCACTCAATGCCACAAAACATATGAATTAAATCTCTATGAGGGCTTACTAGAAACTCCTCAGGATTTAAAAATCAGACAGAGTTGGTTCTGAATCTTGGTTTCAATTCTTTATGCAACCCTGGGAAACTTACTCTGAGCCTCCACTTCCTCAACTGTAAAAAATACACAAGATTAAGCACTTAGTATCTTGCCAGTTATACTAGGTATTCAACAAGTAGCAACATTACGACTATAACCTTTCTATTTCCCTCTTCCAGTCTTCCACAGGTGTCTCCTATTTCCAATTCTCTAACATTAATCTCTTCCTATAATGCTTATTTTCTTTCTGCATCTGACTGCCAAATTACTGACTACTTCAACAATCTGACCTCTTCAAAGATCTCAGAAGGGTACCAGAAATGAATGTCAACTAGACTCTCCTATACTTCTTCCACATCAGGTGGTCCTCAGCTTTAAAATAGCCTGTCTCATGAGTCATGTAGGCTAATTTTAACCCTACAGCAGAGTCTAGAGGCTGAGTCTTAACTCAAACCACTACTACATTAAATATAACACAGTTAGAAAAGAGAAAATCTTGAATTGGGTGACAACTTCATGTTTAAATATTATAAGTTAGATGGTATACATGATAAAATACTCAAACCATAAAAAAGCTCAACTCTTACCTGCAAAGTGAAGTGCTAAATCTCGGTACAGTTCTCTACTCATGTTCTGAAACTCAGCCTCTTGCCATACTTTCCCATCAGGTGTTCGAATCTTGGTCTCTGAAGGGTTGAAACCTAATATACCAGTAACAGAAATTCTTAACAAAATATAAGTTTTGTTGAGTATACTTTTTTAAAATGAGATATGTGACATAAAATTCACTCTTTTTAAAAAAGTGTACACTCAGAGGTTTTAGTATATTTACAAAGTTATATAATCATCTAATTACAGAGTATTTCATCACCTTGAAAATAAACCCTATACCTATTAATAGCAGTCATTTCCCATATGACCTCTATATCCCTGGCAACTACCAATCTACTGTCTGTCTTTATGGATTTGCCTATTCTGAACATTTCCCATGGAATCATACATGTTGTCTTCTGTATCCAGCTCAGCATGTTTTCAAGGTTCAACAGCATGTAACATGTATAAAAGCTTAATTCCTTTCTAGTGCCATGTGATACTTCACTGTATGGCTATAACAACATTCTGTTATCTATTCATCAACTGTTGGACACTGGGGTTGTTTCTACTTTTTGGCAACTATGAAAAATGCCACTATGGACATTCTTGTATAAGTTTTTGTGTAGAAATGTTCTACTCCCTTGGGTTTTATATGTAGGAATCAATTGCTAGGTCATGGTAACTATGTGGTTAACTTTTGAGGAACTGCTAAACTGCATTCTAAAGGAGTAATACCATTTTATATTCTCACCAGCAATATATAAGTGTTCCAATTTCTCTACATCCTTACCAATACTTATTACTGTCTGTCTTTTTTACTAGAGCAACTGCAACAGACATAAATTAACTTCTCTTTGTAGATGTGATTTGCATTTCTCTAATAACTAATGATGCTGAGCACTTTTATAAGCTTTTAAAAGAGGAATGCATACTTAGCCACCACATAATGTGCTGACAAATACCACTTGGAAAAAATAAGCTTAATAAACCAATAAACATTCAATCAAAAAGATAAACCAATATACATTCAATCAAAAAGACTAGAAATGGAGAAGAACTAGATTTATTTATAAAAGAATGCCAATCATAAATTATGAACAATGGAAAGATAAACTATTCTTCTCAAGAATAGGAGAGAGGGGAGCACTACTCATTCCTTTTGTCTTCAAAGACAGGCATTATTAATTGCTACTGAACAAATGGGTAAGCTACTATCTACATAGGCAAAATGGACCCAAAGCGTGGAAAATGGGTCTTTAAAACATACACATCAAATTTGTCAAGAAACATTATACATGTGCTATTTCCTAGGAATTACCATTCTGGTTTTCAAATTTACCACTACTACTTAAGATATATACTGAAGGGGCTGGGATTTTGGCTCAGTGGTAGAGCGCTTGCTTCGCATGCATGAGGCACTGGGTTTGATCCTCAGCACCATATAAAAATAAATAAATAAAATAAAGATATTGTGTCCATCTACAGCTAAAAATATACATATATTTTTAAAAAGGTATATACTGAACTTTGAAGGCTATTTTGCAAAATAATAATGAATATAAATGATAACCAAAGTAAATATATTTATATTTTAAGATAGGCTCAACTTATCAAAAAATTGGAAACAAATGAATATTTGTAGAATTAAATTGATGTAAAAATTGGTAAAAGCACTGTATTAGATCAAATTACAATGCACAGACTGAGTATCCCTTATCCAAAATGCTTAGGAACAGAAGTGTTTCTGATTTTGAATTTCTGGGGACTTGGAACATTTGCACATACATAATAAGATATCTCAAAGATGAAACTCAAGTCTAAACATGAAATTGATTTATGTTACATGTACTCTTTTTACATATAGCCTGAAGGTACATTTATACAATATTATTATATAACTTTGAGCATAAAACAAAATTGGTGCACACTGAAGCATCAGAAAGCAAAGGTGTCAAGTTCATTGGATTAGACAAAGAGGAATGAAGGGAAGGGAGAAGGGATGGGAATAGGAATGACAGAATAATGAATCAGACATAACTTTCCTATGTTCATATATAAATATACAACCAGTATACCTCCACATCACATACAACCACAAGAATAGGAAGTTATATTCCATGTATGTATAATAAGTCAAAATATACTCTACTGGCATGTATATCTAAAAAGAACAAATTAATTAAAAAAAACCATGAAGTCTAAAAAAAAGAAAACAAAGGTGTCACTACTTCAGCCATCCATGTAGATAATCTGTGCTTATTTAGCATCACCATTATTTCCTCTGAATTTATATGCTACCAATGAGTAATCATTTTCTTATAAGTATTTAACAGTAAATACCACTAATACTGTGACACCACAATGACATACCTTAATACCATGAAAAACTGTGCTCATGGAAGTAAGCAATATAAGACCATCACCAGAGTCCTTGTATCAGCTGTTAAGCCAGTGACAGTAAACAATGGCAGCTTTGAGTATACCTACATGCTGTGTCTTGACTGAAAAGTTATTATACAATACATACATAGATTTAATTTTATTTTTTTAAGATGAGAATAACCATCAGAAGCAGCTGAAGAACTATGAAGTGGACCCTCTAGGAATGAAATGGCATTTTTCTGGAAGGCTTTTAAAAAATGTTTTCTTCAGAGTCATCTACCTTATTAACAACAGTTTTTGTCTTAGAAGTTTGTTTTTGATTTTATAAACTGACATGATTTTTTGAAGTCTTTCAGTAAGTTCATCGAAAACATTCACCTTGTTATCTATAGGCACTTTTGCTATGGTGTTAAAAAAGGCCATCTTTATTATCACTATTATCACAATCACTTTAATTCAAAAACCAGTTCCAAGTTATTTCATCAATGGTCAATGAATAAATGCAGTCTTTTTATCAGCATTTACTCTTTTTCTCTTTTTTTGGTACTGGGCATTTAGCCCACGGGTGCTTTACCACTGAGCTACATCCCTAGCCCTTTTTATTTATGTATATTTTTTTAAAATTTTGAGGCAGAGCCTCACTAAGTTGCTGAGGCTGCCTTTGAACTTGCAATCCTTCTGTCTCACCCTCCCAAATCACTGGGATTACAGGCATGCACCACTGTGCCGGTTCATTATGGGAATTAAAAACTTCAAAAGCCATTTCTTTCAGGTAACTGATGGACTCAAGTATATTTTCTGCATTATGTAAAGAGGTCAGACATCTTTTTTATTCACCTGACAATCAGAATTCTACAAATTCACAACCTTGCTCATTATCATAACTGAATATAGTTGCAGGCCAGAAGTTATGACAGGCATTGCACACTGTGTCCTCAGTCATCACTGTGTACCAAGTGGCAAAAGCAGCAATACATGGTATCTTTCATGTTAAACTTCTTTTAAAACCTTCCATGCCCACATCTCTGTTCACTGCTGTTAGTATACAATACAAAATAGTGGTTTTAGCTGGGTGTGGTGGCACACACCTGTAATCCCAGCAACTCAGGAGGTTGACAAGACTGCAAGTTCAAGGCCAGTCTCACCAACTTAGCAAGAGCCTATCTCAAAACATAAAAAGGGATAGGGATGTAGCTCAATGATACAGAACCCCTGGGTTCAATCTCCAGTACCATAGATAGACAGACAGACAGATGTTATAGTTACTCTTCATTGATTTATGGACACCTGATCACATGGCTGAATTAAGGAAGTCACATTTGGGGGAAAGTATATTAAATAAACATTATTTTGGTGTTTTGGGGAAAGTGCTAGAGATCAAACCCATATCTCGTGTGCTAGGCAATTGCTCTACCACTGGGTTATCCACTTCCCAGTCCATAAGCATTATTTTAATGAAAATTTCACCTGGGAGATGAGCAAAACAGTTGTTAAGGAATAACAAAAGCTTGTAGTTATGAGCCAATCCAACTTCCCAACACTGAACACAAGCTGCTGGTATAAATGATTGTTTTAACAAACAGAAAAGATGTCCC
This sequence comes from Geosciurus inauris, assembly GCA_004024805.1. Lineage (NCBI taxonomy): Eukaryota > Metazoa > Chordata > Mammalia > Rodentia > Sciuridae > Geosciurus > Geosciurus inauris. The sequence goes on from PVHX01006741.1 coordinate 25,261, forward strand.
TGGTAATTCATGCCTTTTTGTTAGTATAGTAGACTGGTACGAAACTGACTCTTTTAAAATAGTGAGGATGCAAACTTTTGCCTATCAGAGCACATTTACATTTATGTGTGCCTGCTGCATTAGCACATCCTGGCACAGTTTCTCTGTCCTTGCATCCTTAATTCCTGTCTTATTAGCCATAGTCAGTGTCTTTCTGGGGCAAAAACACAAAAACAGTGATGTTCACCTATATTACAGACTTGTGCTGCCATCAGATTTTTACCAGCAATGACCTGGGCAAACTAATCAATGAATTTCTCTGCTACTTCATGATCAATAAAAGCTGTATCCCCACAAATCCTTAAAATGTCTTTTCTTAAATCTCTGCAACCAGCTTCTTGAATATTCACAGTTCCTTCAATATCAGTTCACTGGGACAGATCTTTGCTTATTTCAGGATTGGCATGTCATTAAGAGGTCTATGTTCACAGCGATGCTGACAGCTTCACTTTCAAAATACAACCAAGATCTTCATATTTAGCTTTATGCTGTATTTTTCTAATTTTCATTAACTGTTCATCGCTTTCAGCACAAAATTGTTTTTGTTTCTTTGGGTCTGGTGTGGTGCTCAACACCATACTCTATAGGCTCATGTTGCTGTCCAGCTTGATTTTCTGTGCTGATAAAACAGAAATGCTTCCTCTTCTTTAAATAATTGTTACCCATAAGGGTATCTTGCAGGGCTTTTTGACATTTTCAGCAATACCTTTACAGCACAGAATAAGCAAAAACTGAGTAGTACTTCTGGGTCTTGGCCCCATGGCCCCATGTGGATCATCAAGGGGAGCTACCATTAGTATGTCCAGGGCACCATGTGCCATTTTATTATCCTGTGTGTGGAACTCTGGGCATGCATGGTAAAGACATCGCAGCTCAAGGACTGGTAGGGTCTTCTCTCTCGTGGAGACTTTGAATACACTGTGGGGTACAACTGCACTTTGATTATAACCTATCACATGAGGTCAGATGTAAAATTTTCCACATATGGCACCAGGTTAAAGGTTAATACTCTCAAAGTTTCAGATTTTGGAGCATTTTGGATTATTTCCAATTCTTTGTCCATTATTGCCTGCTAATTGAATTTAATAAAATAAAAAATTTACTGTGTACTTACTTATGTCCATGACATTGTACCAGGCTCTAGGATAAAATAAGAATGATTAGCCAGGCACAGTGGCGCATGCCTGTAATCCCAGCACTTTGGGAGGCTGAGACAGGAGAATTGCAAGTTCAAAGCCAGCAACGGCGAGGTGCTAAGCAACTCAGTGAGACCCTGTCTCTACATAAAACACAAAATAGGGCTGGGGATGTGGCTCAGTGGTCGAGTGCCCCTGAGTTCAATCCCCAGTACCAAAGGAAAAAAAAAAAAAGATCAAGATAGGTTCTTTACCTTCTTTGGTATTTATACCAGAAAGATAAATATATACCCAAAACTAAGTATAATACAAGAAAGTATCACATAAGCACTGTTTGTGATCACCACTTCAATTTTTTGAAGCAGAATTACAGACTACTTCTCATAACTCTTTTTTTTCTTGACTCCTTTTTGTAATAAAATAAAAAAATGAAAAATAAAAATGCAGAATGGGATTAGCATGCTAGAATTGTATAAAGAGGAAGAGGGCTGGGGTTATGGCGCAGTGGTAGCGTGCTTGTCTAGCAAGTGGGAGGCACTGGGTTCGATCCTCAGCACCACATAAAAATAAAATATTCTGTCCACCTACAACTAAAAAATAAATTTTTTTTTAAAAAAGAGGAAGAAAATATATACACAAACATACAAAAATTGTTTGTGTATGCAAACGTTTTCCCTGGGATGATACACAAACTGTTAACACAAGTAACCTCCAGAAACATGGTTGTAGCCTAAGAGTGACAAAGCTTTTTTTTCTTTTTTGGTACTAGAGATTGAACTCAGGGGTACTCAACTACTGAGCCACATCCCCAGGCCTATTTTGTGTCTTATGCAGACACAGGGTCTCACTGAGTTGCTTAGCGCCTCACCCTTGCTGAGGCTGGCTTTGAACTCGCGATTCTCCTGTCTCAGCCTCCCAAAGTGCTAGGATTACAGGCATGCGCCACCGTGCCCAGCTCTAAGAGTGACAAAACTTTTCAAAGTAAACTTTTCCTTTTTTTTTAAATACTTTTTTAGTTGTTGATGGACTTTTATTTTATTCATTGATTTATATGTGGTGCTGAGAACTGAACCCAGTGCCTCATACATGTCAGGCAAGAGCTCTACCACTGAGCCACAACCCCAGCCCTCAAACTTTTCGTTTTTGTATACTATAAGCCAAGTCAATGTATTAAGTATTTGAATGAATGAAATTAAAATGTCTGTTAAAATACAGTATTTTAAGGTGCTTCTAATTTACACTGCCAAAATACACACAAACAGTTCTTCACTGTTGGGAAAAAAAAATCAGGATATTAGAAACCATATTCTATAATGATTTCCTAAATGTCTGTTATATTCCATAAAGTAACTTGCCTAGAAGTTATATTCATAAAACACTTTCATATGAAAATTTAGCATGTTAAACATTCTGTAAAAACAATTTACAGGGCTGGGGCTGTACTCAGCGGTAGAGCGCTTGCCTAGCATGCGTGAGGCACTGGGTTCGATCCTCAGCACCACATATAGATACTAAATGAATAAAATAAAGATCCATCAACAACTAAAAAAATATTTAAAAAAAAAAAAAACAATTTACAAAACCCAGCAACAACTAAAAAAAGGTTACATTCAAGATTTTCACTTCAATTCTTTAGGATTTTTAACGTTTAGGTCAATCATTAAATAAAACATAAATTCAAATCTTAACTCTTCCTTGGTGGAATAATCTTTGGTATTTCAGACCTTTGACAAGTAGAATGAACATTAATTATATAATATACATTTAATGTGTCTGACATAGCATTGCAAAGATTTGGGGTAATCATTATTTCAGAACTAACAAGAACATTTTGACTCACCATTTGCTATTTATTCTGCCCACAGTGTGAATGTGGTACACAAATAATTCGAAAGGTATGGAAGAATGTTATAATACATTAGACCAATCAGGGATAACAGAACAAATCTTCAGTATTCTAAAGTAAATTTGGTCACAAATGTCACAGGTTAGCTAAAATGAAATGCAAATTATCTATTTTTAACTCACAATGAGTACCACTAGCAAAACATAGTAAGCAACACAAAATAAAACTGATAACCACTAAAATTATACACAGTGACACTTGTTCCAGAGAAAAAATGACTGTTACACTTTAGAACAACCAAAAAATAAAAAAAAAACTTGTCAGAGAAAACTTAGACTTGGTAAGAAAAACAAAATCAACTATAGGAGAAACTGCCCTAGTTGGTTAATGACAACATAGAAAAAAAAATCTTAACAATATTTTGATCTGCCTACATTTATCCACAAAAATTGAACTTGAGAAAAAACCATGAAAGAACAAATATGATGGCAGAAATTTTAATGACAAAGTCTAACATGTACTACACTGATCAAGAAATCAATTATTGATTAAGAACATTCCATGGATGAAAATAATTTAAGAAACAAAAACATAAACAAAATCCCTTCAAATTACCATATATAAAAATTTTAGTTGGCTAAAAAGGCTAAAAAAGAAATTAGCTCTGAAAAGTACTTTCTCAATGAAAATATGTCAATTTTGGCATAAATCTAATTTAAATATTTTTCTTAAATATGGAAGAAAAGTCCTTTGCATCAACACTTAAAGGTTAAAATAGCAACAGTATCTGCAATTAAAAACTGAAAGTTTTCAAAAGTTTTAAAAGCCAGAAATTAGGCAGAGGTTTGGGCAGTGGGATAGATCTGAATACACTTAAAGGAAAATCTCATCAGTTACATGACTGTACTTATGAAATAGGAAAATGGATACTACGGATACAAAATGAGTAAGTTATATAACATGAGTAAGTCTAAAGATCTACAGTACCAACATGAAAACTATAGTTAATCATACTGTACTCTACAATGAAAATTTGCTGAAAGAGTAGATTTTAGGTGCTCTTACCACACACACATACACAAAAGGAACTGTGAGGTCATGGATACATTAATTTGCTTGGTTGTAATAATCATTTCACTGTGTGCATGTATAACAAAGCTTCTTATAGACCTTATATAAAAAAATATGTAAATAAATTTAACAAAAGAATTAATTTATACGCAAATATTCACTGAAAATTGACTAATTTCTTTTAAATATTACTTTTGAAACAATTTCTAATAAATTAAAAAATAATGGCAGAATAAGAGCAATATTCTTTTAGGTTTTGGAGAGTAGTACTTGTCCTTATTTACTTTTTTGCACAACTTATTAAACATTCATACAGGTCTCAATCTGTAAGAATCCTCTATTGGACCTATTAAAAATTCCAATTCTAGACCTCATCCTCAGAAATTCTGACTTAGGTCCACTGAATAATCTGGGAGGGCTGGGATTGTGGCTCAGTGATAGAGCACTTAGCTCGCATGTGTGAAGCACTGGGTTCTATCCTCAGCACCGCATATAATTAAAGGTCCATCAACAACTAAAAAAATTAAAAAAAAAAAAGAATCTGAGAATCCACATTTTTAACATGTTATCTTAAAATAATTTTTTATTCAACTATTATAGTTTCATGTAAGGTGTCCCCTAAAGGCTCTAGTGTTAATATAGGAAGTGAAATGATTAGAGACTATGAGAGATGTGACCTAAATCAGTGGATCAGGGTTGGATAATCTATTTGATGGATTAATAATTAATAAAGGACTAACTAGGTGGTAACTGTAGACAGGTAGGGTGTGGCTGGAGGAGGTGGGTCACTTGAGGTGTGCCCTTGGAAATTTAACCTTCTCCCCAGCTTCTCCTCCTTTCTCTCTGCTTCCTGGTTGCCATGAGCTGAGTAGCATCCCTCCACCACACACTTCTGCCATGATGCTGACTCATCTTAGGCCCAGAGCAATGGATTTGGCCAACCAGGGACTAAACCTCTGAAACTGTGAGCCAAAATAAATATTTCTGCCTCTACATTGCACTTGTTAAGTATTTTGGTCCCAGCAAAGTAAAACTGATTAACACAGCAGCTAATCTGAGGTGTACATCCTATTCTAAAGATGATCATTTTCTACTCAAATACATCCTAGGAAAAAAGGAACAAGAGGACAGGAAGAGAGACAAGGATATGAAGACTGATTACAAACCTTTATATGTTGGAGCAGGTGGTGCTGTTGCCACTTTCCTGACTTTTGCTGTCACTGAGCTATCAACATTAACAACCATTACTGGATGATCAATATGATCCAGATTCTGGCCTCGGCCATTTATTTCTTCTGAGTGTTCCCACTGTTTCCTAATCCGTTCCTTGAGTTTTTCCAGTTTGACATCATGTTGTCGCCGCTTTAAAATATCTAATCTTTGGGAATTAGAAGTACTAGTAGAGGATGGAGAAGAGTCAGTTAGCCGCAATATTTTTGGATCAACATCATGGCCCATGTTATTCACAGACAGCTTTGAACTGTTCTCATTTCCTTTTGCTCTATTAGGCATTTCTTCTTCAATCCTCATAGGAGTTCCCATCTTAATCAAACATTCTGAATTATGCAATGTATCAATTGCTGGCCGATCATTTAGAAACCTTACAACTGTATCATTGATGACAGATGATTGGGAGCTCTCAAAGTCACAGCAACGTATGTTCCGTTCTTGACTGCACGTCACTCGGTTCCCACTCTCAGCCTTGTCTTCATCAACATCTACACAACAGACATGCTTTGACTCCAGGCGGCTGGGACTTAAGTTGGAAGATGCACCATGGATTTCCCTATGATAAAAAGAAAAAGAAGCTTTGTGACTTTAGCTAATAACAAAAAATATACTGTACACTTGAAAATTGCTAAGAGTAGATTTTAAAGGCTTTTGCCACAAAAAATACAGTAAGTATATGAGGTAATACATATGTTAAAAAGCTGGATTTAGCAATTCTACAATGTGTTTATATATCAAAACAACATGTTGTATGTCATAGGTATAAAAGACTTTTGTCATTTTTAAAAATCTTTTTTTAAAACTTTAGTAAGCATTCAAAACCCATTCAAACAAACTGAATGAAGAACTCTAACATTAGAGATCAATAAAAAATTAAAGTAAGGGCTGGGATTGTGGCTCAGTGGTAGAGCGCTTGCCTTGCATGCGTGAGGCACTGGGTTCGATCCTCAGCACCACATAAAAATAAATAAACATACTGTGACCTTCTACAGCTTAAAAAAAATTTTTTTTTAAAAATAGTAAACATTCCTAATATTAAGGCTCAGTGCTCATTGCTGCTTATCTCAAGTTAAATGACAAATAATGTGCAGATTTTACAACAAAAAATATATATATAAGGTGTGGAGACATTTCCTTAAGAATTCCAAGAAAACAGGATTACAATCTAACTTTGGGTATTCATTTGTTATCTGTTACCAATATGTGTGATTTATTCTTCTGACATCTTATGTACCAGGAACAAAAATTGTCAAAATTAGTATTTCATATTTGTAACTTCTAAATAATGTACCATATTACCCCATAGATTGGGAGCAGAAATAAAGTGAAAGTATGATAAATATTTTTCTCCAAATAAATGTGGCTACTAAAGTTAAACCTCTCTTACAACAGAGCACTTTTTGACAGCTTTAAACTATATAAAGCCTATCTAGAAACTCAAGCATAAGCAGGGAAGACTAGGAAGAGCCAAAGTCCACAGCACAAAATCCATATTCTCTGTTCATTAAAACACCACCAAATCTTCCTTCAGAGACTTTTATTTTACACATCATTCTAATAAGCTTTGTATCAGGAAAGCAGTATATTAAAAAACATGGTAAATGAAGCCAAGTACGGTAGCACACATCTGTAATCCCAACACTTTGGGAGGCTGAGACAGAAGAATCACGAGTTCAAAGCCAGCCTCAGCAACAGTGAGGCACTAAGCAGCTCAGTGAGACCCTGTCTCTACATAAAACACAAAACAGGGCTGGGGATATGGCTCAGTTGGTCAAGTACCCCTAAGTTCAATCCTCGGTACCAAAAAAAAAAAGACTTGGAAATATAAAACATCTGTTTTTGCATGTAACTACATTTGTGGCTTACATTAATTGTGCTATTGTACAGCCTAGTCTGCACCATTTCATGTGAAGGCATAAAATTCTAACTATAAAATTTCTTACAATCATGACTATATTACAACATAATGTGGTAATTATGTCTATTGTGAATGTATAAACATGTACATTTTTCTAAGGAGACAGTCTACAGTTTTCATCAGATTCTCAATGGGATTCACCACCCAAAAAACTTTAGAGCCTGTTTGGAGTTGTTGATTACTGAACAAAATGGGGTTGAAAAATGAGTCTCATAGCTGCCATCAGAGACCAAGACCAACTGCAATTATTTTCACTATCTTGACTAGAATGCAACAACTAACAACTAAAATTACTTAGGTTTAAAATTAGCACAGTTAGAAAATAAAGCATAAAATGATAAGTAATATCTCTGAATCTCAAAAATAGAAAGAAAATTGACACACAAAAAGGTAAGTTCAGTCTTTTACTCAGTTATTAAATATTTACTATGTATAAAGATGCTCACTATACAATTCTTTAAACTTTACTATAAATTTGAAATTTTTCATAATAAAATGTTAGGAAAAAATACTTATTGGATATTTAGCATATATCAGGCATTAAGCTAATACTTTGAGGATAAGACAAGATTTATGGGGCTGGGGCTGTGGCTCAGCGGTTGAGCGCTTGCCTCGCATGCGTGGGGCACTGGGTTCGATCCTCAGCACCACATAAAATAAATAAAGATATTGTGTTCATCTACAACTAAACAAAATATTTAAAAAAAAAAAAAAAAAAAAGACAAGATTTATGCCCTTAAAGACTGCTGTAGCACTAGACACTGTGGAGCATGCCTGATATCTCAGCAACTCAGGAGGCTAAGGCAGGAGGATCACAAGTTGGAGGCCAGCCTGGGTAACTCAGCAAGATCCTGTTTCAAAATAATAAGGGCTAAGGATGGAGTTCTGTAGTAAAACGCCCCTGGATTTAATCCCTAGCACCAAAAACAAACTAGGCAAGTATGGAATCAAAATACAATGTAAAGTAAAAATCCTATAACAGAGTAGTTACCTAGTATTATGGGAGCACAGATTAACTTGGCAGGGAAAATGGAGTAGAGCAGGAACAGATCTGGTCATGTTTCATACAGAAGGTAATGTGTTTTAGTGATAAGTGGAATCTGCCAGGTGTAGGACAGTCTACTCACTGCTATACTCTGGTATTTTTTTTTCTTAAAAGGTACACAGTTTACACAATTTTAAAAAACAAGTATTATTCTTCACAAGAAGAACTTTAAATACAATCAGTAACTCAATCTATTTCAGTAGTGATTATATTTCTAAGCAAGTTGTTTAACAGCTGTATGTTAAGAAAAAAATATTGGTATGTTAAGAGATTCTTAACTTTGATTATTCTTCAAATTATTCCTTTTTCTAAACCATGATCTGTTTAGATTAAGTATCTGGTCTTCTCTATATTTTTATACTACCTTTTTTGCTTCAATACCAATGGTAACTCTGAAATCTGTATCTTTAGCCTTGGCTATTCCAGGCCTATATTTTCAAATGCCTACTGAATACCTTTACCTAGGTAATTCAAAATTGCATCAAATGTATTAAAAACTGAATTTATTATAAACTTCCTCTCTCAAGTTCATTATACTAAATTTTAAGAACCATCAAGAAATTCCTTAATTTATTGACTTTTTAAAATACTGAAATTCTTATAAATGAAACAAGAAATATATGGTCCAGTGTTTTTTTTTTTTGGTACTAGGGATTGAACTCAAGGGCACTTGACCACTGAGCCACATCCCCAGCCCTATTTTGTGTTTTATGTAGAGACAGGGTCTCACTGAGTTGCTTAGCACCTCACCATTGCTGAGGCTGGCTTTGAACTCACGATTCTCCTGCCTCAGCCTCCCTAAGTGCTGGGATTACAGGCTTGAGCCACCGCGCCCGGCTATGGTCCAGTGTTTATTGACATTTTTAAAATACAAAAATTATTTACCAATGACACAAAGAAATATATGGTCCAGTGCTTATTACTTATTATTTTACATACTAGTATGTATGCATTTAAATCATTAGTATTCCTCAAATACAAAATTCTATAATTTTATCAGTAGAATATTCTAAACTATGTTAACAAAATTCATTCATTAACCTTGAACATCTAAGTTACAGAAAGGAGCCATTAACAACAAAATAAAACAATAACCCAGCCGGGCACTGTGGCATACACCTGTAATTCCAGCACTTTGGGCAGCTGAGACAGAAGAATCATGAGTTCAAAGCCAGATTCAGCAACGGCGGGGCGCTAAGCAACTCAGTGAGACCTGTCTCTACATAAAAACACAAAATAGGACTGGGATGTGGCTCAGTGATTGAGTACCCCCGAGTTCAATCCCTGGTACCAAAAAAAAAAAAACCAATAACCCAAGTCACATTCTCAGTAAAAAAAAAAAAAAAAAAAAAAAAAAAAAAAAAAAAAAAAAAAAAAAAAAAAAAAAAATAAAAAAAAAAAAAAAAAAAAAAAAAAAAAAAAAAAATTTTAAGTAACTACTACTACAAAAACAAAAGATAAGAAAGAAAACGAAAACTAAGGTATATGCATGCTTAGCATATGTGAGTTCATGGGTTTAGTCTCCTGTATCACACTAAAAAATTAAGCAAATTAAGAAAACTAAGCTATCCACAAAGTTCATTGTGTAGAACATCTAATTTGAGATATTAAAGGGGGGGGGGGCAAACTTCCAGAGACTGAATCATTTGTTTCTAAGAAATGAATTTATTACACTGATAGCCTGGGAAAAGTATTACTGTTTTCTGTCTCCCAGATATTCATCTATAAGAACATACAGTGCTGGGGATGTGGTTCAGTGGGTTCAAACCCCAGCCCCTCTCCCCGCCAAAAAAGACACAGTAGTATTTTATAATGTGAAAGATTTTTGTCCTATCTTTTGTGGAGAATAAAAAAGTTAATAATACTAGGGACTGGGGTTGTAGCTCAGTGGTAGAGTGCTTGCCTAGTATGTGTAAAGCACTGGGTTCAATTCTCAGCACTGCATATAAATAAAGAAAATAAAGTCCATTGACAACAAAAAATATTTAAAATAATAATAATAATAATGAAGTATTATAATACTACTTCATGGAGTATTAAGAAAAACTCAGAAAATCAAATATCCTATTACAAACATTATGGGCTACTCTAGTTTGCCTTTTTTTTCCCCCCAATGCTAACCTGTAGGAAACCAAAGGTTCACGGAATTCCACACGATTATTTTTCTTCACATTACTCTCCAGGGTGGTGGCTCTGAGAGGACTACGAGATTTCTCTTTTCGTGATTTAGCAGACTTAGAAGTTGGAACATTGACCCAAGAATCATCCAGGTATCTACCATCTGAAGGAAAAAGAAATCTATGAGAACATGAGCTACAAAACAGGACTGCCTCTGACGTGGACTAGTACCTAAAAAATAACTTCAGTGTGTGTTATTTCTGACATCTCTAATTGGATATTCCATAAGGATATGGAACACACTTGAGTTAAAATAGTACAATAACTCAATTTACAAAAACTATTCTAAGCAGACAATGCAAAATAAAAATCTACATATAGAACTCCTTTCTTTAAATGGCTCTCACTCAAAAGTATTAGCTAAACACCCAGCAAACTCAGGTTTTGAAAAAAGCAGTTTAAGCAGAGGGTACTAACTTGCACACCAATTAAGAAACCACAGAATCAAGTATGAGAAAGGTAAACAAAGAAAACATTTCCATTGTGTCAATTTGTGAAAGTATAAAAGATATTTCACTTATGATTTTAAACCCCAACCAAAAAAAATACATCTTATTAAGTCAACTAAATTTCACTTTCCAAGTAACAGATCTGTAAATTTCTTTAAAAGACATACATAAACATACAATAAAGACATACATAAACATACAAAAACTCAGAATGGCATGTTTATGACTATAAACTAAAAACTCACTGTCAAAGGTGATGCATTGATGCTAAAATCCTTTATTAAAAGATGATGAAAACACCATCTCCCTTCCCTAAACATGAGGCTGCTTCAAAACTACTCAGTAACAAAGAAAAAAAATTAAATGCTAATGAGTTATAGTCTCTGACCAAAAAAAAAAAGTAAATACATAGAACTATTCAGAAAATATTAAATTGAAACAAAACATAAAAATTTACATTTAATATACTTATGTCTTCGGAAATAACTCATACATACCTTTTCTACTTATTTTTCGGGTAGCACTTGCAGAGGATTTCTTGGCATCCATGACAGAATCAAACACAGCTGTACTTGTAGGGGCTACTTCTAATTTGTTTTCAATATGTCTCAGCTAAAGTTTAAATACAATCACAACACATTAAGTTAATTTTGTAAATAATACAGCTACCTCAATTTACATGATTATTTAAAACTTTTTGCCTAATATCTTTCACCAAAGTAGAAAAAACTCAGGAATGCTTTCTTGCAATATTAGCTTTTTTATTACTTATTACTTCTATAATTACACTTTGAGTATAATACACCCCAATCTGAACAATATAAAAAAAATCATGAAGACTATCAAAGTTTCTTTTTTGTGTGTGTGGGGGTGGGTGCGTACTGGAGATTGGATTCAGGGGCACTCAATCACTGAGCCACATCCGCAGCCCTATTTTGTGTTTTATGTAGAGACAGGGCAAAGTTTCTTTTTATTTTAAAAATTTTTAGTTGTAGATGGACATGATACCTTCATTTATTTATTTTTATGTGGTGCTGAAAATCGAACCCAGTGCCTCACACATGTAGTGGTAAGTGCTCTGCCACTGAGCCACAATCCTAGCCCTCAAACAGTTTCTATTTATCATGTTGAACAAATTTTTAATTATTTAAATTTTATTTATTTTTTGTGATATTGAAGATTACCACTGAGCTATATCTCATGTCCTTTTTATTTTTATTTTATTTTATTTTATTTTAAATTTTTTTTGGTTGTTGATGGCTCTTTTTTATTTATTTATATGTGGTGCTGAGAATCGAACTCAGCACTCTACCACTGAGCCACAACCCCAGCCCCCTTTTTTATTTTTTAATTTGAGATAGAATCTCCCTAAATTGCCCAGCCTGGCCTTGAACGTACAATCCTCCTGCCTCAGCTTCCTGAACAGGTAGGATAATAGGTATGCACCACCATGCCCAGTATAATTGTTTTTTCAAAACTGTAAATGATCTGTTCTTTTTTTAAATTTTTTTATTTGATTTTATTTTTATTTTAATTGTTGAAACAGCCTCACACATGCCAGGCAAGTGCTCTACCACTGAGCCACAACCCCTAGCCACTGATCTCTTATTTTATATGGCATATCATTATGCAATGTACGTTGTATATTTTACATGCAAAAGTGAGGAAAGAATGGTTAAACAGGTCTGCAATTTAGGACTATTAAAAGAGCTACTAAAACTAAAAAATGCTCAGAAGAAAATGTAAGAAAAAAGCTTTAGGACATTGGAAATGATTTCTTGGGTATGATACCAAAAGCACAGGTTACTAAAGAAAAAATAGATAAATAAATTGGTTGTTATCAAGATTAAAATCAATGGACAAAAGGATAACAGAGCAAAAATTCCAAAGAATGGGAGAAAATATTTGAAAATGATATATCTGATAAAGGATTGATATCCATAATAAACAAACAGCTCTACAACCAAATAACAAAAAGGTGACCAGTCCAATTTTAAAATGAGCAAAACAAACTCAGAAAGTCAAGGGCCATATGTTTTCTCTCGTAGATGGAAGCTAAAGAGAAGAAAGAAGGGGAAAAGGTGATGGAGGGGATCTCATGAAAATAGCAAGGAGACTAGAAGAATAGAGGAAGAGGACCAAAGAAGAGAGGAGGGGACAGAAAGGAGAGTTACTAGGGAACAAAATTAACCAAATCATTATTGTTATTTTGTACACATGTACAAATATGTCACAATGAACTCTACTATTATGTATAATCTACCATATGCAAATTTAAAATGATTCTGAGGGGCTGGGGTTGTAGCTCAGTGGCAGAGCACTTGCCTCACATGTGTGAGACACCGGATTCAATCCTTAGCACCACATAAAAATAAACAAATAAGGGCTGGGACTGTGGCTCAGTGGTAGAGTGCTTGCCTTGCATGTGTGAGGCACTGGGTTCGATCCTCAGCACTACATAAAAATAAATGAATAAAATAAAGATATTTGTGTTCATCTACAACTAAAAACAATTTTTAAAAAATTAATAAAATAAAAGCATTCTGTCCATATACAACTACAAAAAATATTTTTAAATGATTAAAATTATTGATTCTTTTTAAATTGTTAAAAAAAAGAGCTACAACTTTTTATAGTTTTATGTCTACAAAATAAGTTTCATAATAAAGACAAAATGCACAGGATAGATTTCAGATTTTGAGTACACTTTGCAAGATAAGTCAACTTTTGGTATAAACACTAATGTTCTCAATAAGCATATTCTGTCTGGTAGAGTATTTCTTGCTTATAGAATAATATGTGAAAAAATTTAAAAATTGAAAATCATTGAAAAAATGAGAATCAGAAAAAATTAAAATCATTGAAATTCTACCATACAGAAATACTTTATGTAAACTTTTCATTTATCCTCTTTCATATTTTTGCAGTGTAATATACCAAAAATGTTGGAATAATCATTTACATAGTAATATTTCTAAGAGCTGATGCATAGTGATGCATGCCTATAATCCCAGTCACTTGGGAAACTGAGACAGGAGGATCACAAGTTCGAGGCCAGCCTGGGTAATATAAGGAGACTCTTATCTAAAAATAAAATATAAAGAGAGCTAGGGATGTTGTTCAGTGGTAAAGTATCCTTGAGTTTAATTCCCAGTAGCCAAAAAAGAAAAAAGGAAAAAAAAAACCCTAATATTTCTATATCAGGGTTTTCTTCCTATTTATGAGTCCCTTATACTCCTTAAAAATTCTTCAAAAATACCTAACAGTTTTGAAAAACAACTGTCAGCAGTTTAGCTATGAATTAGCTTAGCTCTAAATTAAACTGGGGGATAAAAGTATTCCCACATTATAAATATATAATGCTCATGCAAAAAGACAGAATTTTTGCCAAATCCAACCCTGCATTGGGATCTTTTCCAGATTCATTTTCAAAATCTAGAATCATTTCCAGATTTCATTTTCATTTCAAAAACAGTTCTTAGATCAAAGGACAGAAAATACCACAAAAATACTCAAACAGTAAAAAAAAACAATAGGTAATTCAAATTCAGATGGTACACAAAAGAAAACAGAAAAGGGCATATTAGAAGACTATTAAAAGGGGCTGGGGTTGTGGCTCAGTGGTAGAGTGCTTGCCTAGCATGCGTGAGGCACTAGGTTCGATCCTCAGCACCACATATAAATAATAAATGAATAAAATAAAGATCCATCAACAACTAAAAAAATATTAAAAAAAAAAAAAAAAAGAAGAAGACTATTAAAAGACTGTGTCCCCAGAAAGCAAGTGAAAGAGACTGTGTCTCCCTTTGAATTTGGAACTAAGTATCACCTGCTACACTAAAACCCACACAAGATTGAGCAGAACACAAATGGTAACAAGTTGTACACAATCATTCTTCAATAGTATGAGATAAAACAGCCTACTTCTCCCTCCTCCCCACCCCCAAACACATACACATACACACACACACACACACACACACACACACACACACACACACACTCTCACAGTCCATTCAAGGAAAGGCTGGCTCCTTCCACTTCCTCCCTGAAAATAAGCCTTCTACATAGCCTTACCACCTTCCCAAATTCACTGTTTAAATCTTCATTTCAACATATCAACTTGATTAATGGTGAGTAAATAGCATGAGTTTATTTTATATGCCAAGGATTAGTGTTTCTGATAGTCTTATTTATTCCTCTACTATTTAATATATTCATTTTGCAATATATGACATAACTTCTTACCATAACTTTATTTTTGTTTCAAAAAAGTGCTACAGAAAACATTTTAATCTATCCAATCATAACAGGAAATTAATTTTTTAAAACAAATTAAAAAGTGGAAACTAACACTACTTACAGCAGCCTTGGTCTGAGAAAGTGCATCCCACGGTGTGGTTATGTCTACTGGGGAAAAGTGATATGTACTCAATCAGAAACTGTGAAATAGTCCTCAGAACATTGATTTTAAGAAGCTCTTATATATACTCAAAAGTTTGAGAATCACTTTTAGGCAGAACTATTCCTCAGCAAGTGTTTTTTTATACTGAACCAAAATATGCTTTTTTCCTTAACTAGCATCTGTAAATGTTAAGCTTTACCAATATGTAGTTTAGAGTTAAATAGACACTGAAGGACTACCTTTAGTCCTTAGGACAGTTGGACTGATACTCCACCTACATACCTATACCAGACATCTCCAAAAATAAACAAAATCCTCAATTTACCCCAATGAGTTAAACAAATAAAAAATTTTGTATTGTTTTATATTTCATATTACAGTGTAAAAAAAAGTAGAAAACTACTCCAATTTCAAGCTAACAGTAGAAATAAGAGTAAAAACTATTTAGTCTTTCAGATAACAGCCCTTCAAATAATTTAAGGTCACATATTTCCTACAAGACATCCTCTCTAGGGTAAATATTTTTACTTCCTCCAAATACTTCCCATATGACTTTATTTCCAGGTCCCTTAGAATTCCAATAATCTTCTTCCAGATTTATTCCAGTTGATCTCCCTTACATATCATACCTTAAAATTACCTCCAATGCATGAGTTAAGGAGTTCAATGAGAATATTTGTTATCGGTACACTATAGGTTTATAACTGTACTAACAGCTGTATTATATCATTTATTGACATCAAGTCAGAATTTCTGAAAAATTGTATAAAACTAATTTTACATATACAGGTTCATTTCAAAAAAGGATTTTTATCTTTACAAAACAGTTCATCATAGAATGCCTTTTAAGGTGAGGCACCTTATATAGTCAAATCAAAAGTGAATTTTTAAATGATGCACTTTTTATAAATCAAAGCATGTATATAATTTTCATTTTTTTATTAGCTCAGGATTTAATATATGTGACCTAAACAAGGAATAAAGTTTAGTTTAAAAAAAAATCATACCTTGAACAGTATCCTTGCTTTGAGAGTTCCTCGGATTTAGTAAAGGCACCTCTTTTGATTTGCTGCTCCTCATCCTGCCAATTTACCTGCAATCACATCAACATTATTTACTGAACATCAGTATCATAATAACATTAATAAATATTAATTTAATATTTAATTAATATTAAATAAATTATAAATTTATTAATTAAATTTATTTAATTAGTATTAAATAAATTATCCTGACTTATCCTGCCCTTCATGAAAGTCAGGATTATCATCTCTAAAATGTATCTTTATACCCTCCTTAAGAGTTTCTAAAAAAAAAAAAAAGTTTGTCATAATCCAATAATTTCATTTTTCCTTAAAAAAACAATTAAAAATTATACTGTGAAGGCTAGGAATTTAGTTCAGTGACAAAGCACTTGCCTAGCACATGAAACCCCTAGGTTCAAGCCCAAGAACCCGCAAAATAATTATATAATTAATTATACTGTGACCGTTTCACACCCATTAGAGTGAGTAATATTTTTAAAAAAAGAAAGAACAAGGGCTGGGATTGTAGCTCAGTGGTAGAGCGCTTGCCTCGCATGCGTGAGGCCCTGGGTTCGATCCTCGGCACCACATACAAAGCAATAAAATAAAGACACTGTGTCCATCTATAACTAAAAAATATTTAAAAAAAAAAAAAAGAAAGAAAGAAAAAAATAGGCCAGGAGTAGTGGTGATGCACCTCTGTAATCCCAACTATTCAGGAGACTGAGGCAGGACTGCAAATTTGAAGCCAGCCTGGGCAATTAAGCTAGACCCTGGATCAAAATAAAAACTAAAAAGAACTGGGGATATTATAGATCAGTGGTAGAGCATACCTGAGTTCAGTATCTAGTATGGGGGGGGGGGTGGGGGGGCTAGCTGTCTAGGACAAAGAAAAATTGGAGCCCTTGTGTACTGTTTTGAATATATATGGAAAATGGTATGGCTGTTTCTTAAAATTAAAAATAAATTGCCATAAAACCCAACAATTCCACTACTAGAGATATACACAAAAGAATTCAAAGTACAGTCTTAAAGAGTATTTGTATGCTCATGTTCACAGCAGCATTATTCATAAAATAGTTAATATGGAAACACAGGTAAGCAGATAAGCAAAAGGCTATATATATATAATGGAATATTATTCAGCCTTAATAGGAAAGAAATTGTAACCTATGCTACAACACAGGCGAACACTGACGGCATTATGCTAAGTGCAATAAGGCAGTCACAAAAAGGCGAACACCATGATTCTACTCATAAAAGGTACTTAGTCAAAAGCACAGAGAGAAAGTACAATGTAGTTACCACCAGGGGCTGGAGGGAGAGGGGAGTAAGGAGTTATTGTTTAATGAGTATAGAGTTTCAGTTTTGCAAAATTAAGAGTTCTGGAGATGAATGGCAGTGATGGCTGTACAACAATATCATTTATTTAATTTTAATGAACTTACTTAAAAATGATTAAAAGGGGCTGGGGGTGGAGCTAAGTGGTACAGCAGTTGCCTATCATGCATGAAGACCTGGATCTGAGCCCCCAGCACCACATACACACTAAAAAGTTAAGAAGCCAGATGCAGGCTCACACTTGTAGTCACAGCTCCTGGTTAGGACAAGGCAGGGCCATCACTTGGGCCCAGGAGTTTGAGGACAGCCTGGGCAACATAGTGAGACACTCTCCCCAACAAAAAAAGGTTATGATAAAATTTTATTTTTTTATGTATATTACTACATTAAAAAGATAAAGGAGAAAAAACATAATATGCTTATGCTTACACAGTTGATGACAGAAGACATATTTCCCTATGAATACAGAGGAATTATTTTGTTACAAAAGTCACAAGGCTAGGGCCTTAGCTCAGTGGTAGAGCCCATGCTTACCACACACAAGGCCTTTGGTTCAATCCCTGTACCAAAAAAAAAAAATTGCATATCAACACAGAAAGTTTATAAACATAGGGAGAAAAACTCATCTCTACTTCCAAAAACATAACACAACTACTAAGATATTTTGCACCTTCCCTTCTAATTTTTTTCTTATTGTAATTGCTGTAAATTCAAATTTGTGCCTGGTTTTACTTAACTGCTGGACATTTGTGGTGGTTTTAAAATACATAAAAAATTATTATATATTCCTTTCTTCAAGAATTGAAGCTTAAACTGAGCATGGTGGTATATGTCTACAATCCCAGCTACTCAGACGCTGAGGCAGGAGGACAGCAAGTTCAAGGCCAGCCTCAGCAACAGTGAAACTCTTCATCAAAATAAAACAAAACAGCCAGGCACAGTGGCACACACCTGTAATCCCAGCACTTTGGGAGGCTGAGACAGGAGAATCACAAGTTCAAAGCCAGCCTCAGCAACAGCGAGGCTCTAAGCAACTCAGTGAGACCCTGTCCCTACATAAAACACAAAACTAGGGCTGGGGGTGTGGCTCAGTAGTTGAGTACCCCTGAATTCAATCCTTAGTACCAAAAAATAAAATAAAACAAAAGGCCTGGAGATGAAGCTTAGTGGTACAGTGTTTGCCTAGCATACCTGAAGCCCTGGGTTCCATCACTGGTTGGGGGGGGGGGGGCAGGGGGTTAGGGAAAGTCGCAGCTCAATTTTTCTCCCATTCAGTACAGATTGGACTGAATGACTCACTTTCAACTAATATTAAATGTGGTGGAAATGACAATGTAAGACTTCCATTGAGAGAGGAATTTGAGGATTCAGAGAGAACACTGAAGCTCAAGAGAAATACCCACTAACCACTAGAATGCAGAACAACTTGTGAGCAACTCAACCCTTGTCCTTGTATCAGAGTCCTTACCTGGGTGCCCTTGCCCATGGTTTGCCAATTGATTGATGAAAAAAAAAACAAAACTGCAAGATAACCACAAGGCATCTGGAAAAACTACTCCTTTTGGGAGCATGCACATTAGAGACTTTTGTGACCAAGAAATGACCCTAGCCTCCTAATAGTAAGACACACCCCTGGATAGAGACTTAAGATGCTAATGAGACATGCAATGTAGAAGTAGCAGAATTAGAACACGCGTGGACAACAGGAAAGCACACAAGGAAAACTGGCACAAAATTGCAAAATCCCATCCTGACTCCACCTTTAGTTTAGTACTCTAGTTATCGTCCCTCTGAGGAGCTGAAACCCCAGACCAAGATGAGACAACTCAGCCTAAGATTGCCCATACCCCAATTATCAAACATGAACTTTCCCTTTTAACAAATCTGGTGTTCAGCTACAAATACCTGAGGCTCTTTAAATCCTTTTCTGCAACATGGTCAAAGACCTGGAAAGTCCCAGTAAAGGTCTCTTCCAGTTCTAGAGACCTGAAACCCCCATATGGTGGTATCTTCTTCCCATGTAGCAGTCTCCTCTGCTTCTGGAGACCTCCTCAGACCCTTGTACAGACAATGCAACTAGCTATAAAAGGCATTCTCCACACACACCCCATACCCCCAAGGATTCAGCTGTCATATCATAAGAACAGTCAAGTTGTTCTACCAAGAGATCCATGCAGCAAAGAACTGAAGCCTCCTGCCTACAGCTGTGAGTGAGCTTTCCTGTAAGCAGATACTCAAGTTAAGTCCACATCAAGTCTTTAAAGACTACAGCCCTATCTGACATCCTGTTTGCAACCTTATGAGACCTTGAGCCAAAATCACTCACATAAGGATTTGCTCCCAAATTTCTCACCTACAGAAAGTGTGAGAAAACAAGTCTATTTTAAAACATTTAAAAGGGGTGAGGGTGGGAAGTTATTAGACAACAAATACACTATTATGTCTTATTTTCTTTACTACAAGTAACACTGAACATATTTGCGCATTTGGACTGTTTATCTAGAACAGGATTTGAAAAATATATAAAAACTGTACTAAAGAATGTGAAGAACTATGTGATTATATGACCAGTGTGTTTCTACATCATGTACAACTAGAAGAATGAGAAATTATGTATGATTTATGTATGATGTGTCTATTGTCATGTATAACTAATTAGAAAAAATTAAAATTTTTTTTTAAAAAGTTAATCATCATGAAGCATCAACATAATACATGACACCTTCATTAATAAAAACAAACAAACAAAAAGAATGTGAAGAACATGCTGCTCTGAAGACCCAACATACATCAAGCTGTTTTTCAATGTATAATAAAAGAAAGGAAGCCAGGCACGGTGGCGCAAGCCTGTAATCCCAGCACTTAGGGAGGCTGAGACAGGAGAAGCGCAAGTTCAAAGCTAGCCAGCAATGGCGAGGCGCTAAGCAACTCAGTGAGACCCTGTCTTTACATAAAACACAAAATAGGGCTGGGGATGTGGCTCAGTGGTTGAATGCCCCTGAGTTCAATCTCCAGTAACAAAAAAATAAAATAAAATAAAATAAAAATAAATAAATAAAAGAAAGGACTATCAGCTTCATTAATAACTTTGAATATTGAGGATCATCTATTCTTTTTACTTTTGCTTTTTAAATTGGAAGAAAGATTAATTTGAATTTAATAGATGACAGCAGTATTAAATATTGTTACAGACGTGAATTTTAATTCTTCATTTGCAAATTATCCTCTCATCCTTTGCCTACCTACCACTATCTTAATGCTTTTTATAATAATTTAATTAGTTCTTTACATTGTTTATATTATTTATTAAGCATTGGTCATATTTAATAAAAATTATTTTCTCCAATTATCTGCCTGCAGAGGAAATAGTTATACTGAATATTAAAGACATCAATTTAAGTTAAAGAAAAGGAAACTTAGCTACTAAATCCAAATACATAAAATTAAAAGGTATAACTAGAGCTGGGGTTGTGGCTCAGTGGTAGAGAGCTCACCTCACTACCACTTCATTCTCATGAATGAAGCACTGGGTTCAATCCTCAGCACCACATAAAAATAAATAAAAGAAAGGCATTGTGTTCATCTACAACTAAAAAATATTTTTAAAAAAAGGTATAACTAATTTTAAAGGAGTTAATTTCACCTATTAGAAAGTAATCTTGATTTATGTTTCCCTGAAAAAAACTTCAAAAATGTTCTAAGAATAAAATTCTTCATAGATTATAGAATGGCCCCAAGAAAAGTCCAAGTTTCTGACAATAAAAATGATAGAAAAACTAAAATCAGTGAATGTTTGAATAGTTCAAAATTTTCCAATCATAAACACTTTAATCAGAGCTGTTAACATAGATTTAAAAACTCATTTTTCTTTTCTTCTGATGAAGATATATTTATCTAGTAAACTGAAAAAGTGGTAACTAAACAAAGATGGTTCTTATCTACTATAGTAATAGATATTGTTATTATCTATTACTAATTTGTCAATGATTTGAGAAAAATATTTTCTTTGGACAACATCTCTTTGCCTTCAAAATAAAATAAATGCTAAAATACATAGTTATTATTATTTTTCCAGTGGGAGGAAGAAATACATTAAATAATCTAAAACTGCATTTGTATCCATAATCTCTATATTTAGGGGCTAACACAAATATGGCACACACACAAAAAAAATCCATCTGTCTCACAAGAAATCCCTTTTTAGTGGTCAATCATCTTCAAATACAAATGACTAAATATTAAGATTATCACAAAGAAAAGTCCCAAAAATGTCACTAAAGAAAAGAGACTTTTCAACAAATGGTGCTGGGAAAACTGGTTATCTATACGTAGAAGAATGAACGTAGACCTTTATCTCTCACCTTGCACAAAAATCAACTCAAAATGGGTCAAAGACCTAGGAATTACATCAGAAACTATGCAACTTCTAGAAGAAAACGTAGGGTCAACATTCCAGCATATAGTCACAGGCCAACGAATTTCTCAACAGGACCCCCAAAGCTGAAGAAATAATGCCAAGGGTTAATAAACTGTTGTATTCCTATTATATTATGCTTGTGTTTACCTCTCTATATCATTGGGTCTCTTTGGGACTATGATGAAGGCCATGACTTCCCTCCCTAGAAAAATATACAGAGATGACACATTCAGAATTTCACATATAATTAGCCTATTTTATATTTACTATTCAAATTTGTCCCATACATTTATGATTAACTCTGCTATTAAAAGGTCTTATTTTTAATTAGCTACTATTGAATCACTTTTTCATAGTTTAAAAAGTAATTATCATTACAAAAAAAACTACAACATAAAATTTCCCTTGAAACTCAGAAAAACCATTATGACACTGAATTTTGAATATATAAACCCATATTTATCAAAAGGTAGTGTATATGCTTCTTTTCGTAAAATGTTTTTTTAGTTGTAGATGGACACAATACCTTTTATTTATTTTTATTTTTATATGGTGCTGAGGATTGAACCCAGTGCCTCACACATGCTAGGCAAGTGCTCTACTACTGAGCTACAATCCAAGCCCATGTGCATGCTTCTTTAAAAAAAAATTAGGGGGCTGAGGTTGTGGCTCAGTGGCAGAGCGCTTGCCTAGCATGTGTGAGGCACTGGGTTCGATCCTCAGCACCACATAAAAATAAATAAATAAACAAAATAAAGACACTGTGTCTATGCATAACTAAAAAATATTTTAAAAAAAATTAGGGCGTGTGTTATGAACTAGTATTAAAAATTATTCACAGGGCTGGGATTGTGGCTCAGTGGTAGAGTGCTTGCCTTGCATGCGTGAGGCACTGGGCTCGATCCTCAGCACCACATAAAAATAAATAAAGATATTTGTGTTCATCTACAACTAAAAAATATATATTTAAAAAAAACTATTCACAATGGCTGAAGGTGGAGCTCAGTGCTGGAGTACTTGTCTACCCCACATGCACATTCTCAATCATTTCTACTGCAAGTGAATTTCAGAGCAGCCACACAATGCCTTCCTCCAGGCAGTTATAAGCAAGCTCTAGTAAGACAATCATCTAATAAAAGATTAAAGGCAAAAATACACAAACTCTACCTCCAAGATATTCTAAATCAGCAGGTCTGAGAAGACGCATAAAAATTCTCCCATTTGTAAAGGTCTACAGGGATTCTGATGCACAACCAGTTTTGAGAACTATAGCTCTAGAGAACTATAGCTCTAGAGATTGATTATCTTCAATTCTACTCATTGAAGCCTAAAATTCCAAAAACACTGATGACTCCATTAATGAAGGAAACTAAACCTGAGAGCATTTGTCTTTCAAAGCTCCAGAACATTTGACAACAATCTCTTTAAACCAGAAGCCAAAATTATAGACCTCTAACACTATGGGAGGTACCTGGTGTAGATCATTGATAGTTAATAATCATGTGGGACAAGGACTGTTATTTTCCATATATTATTTCTAATCTCCATCACAATTGATCAGGCAAGTACTCTAATAGCTATTTTATCAACAAAGAAATTATCAGGCAGACTACAGAACTAGTTCAAGGTCATTCAACTAGTAAGTGAGAGAACTGAACATTAAATCCAGATCTCTCCCCTACCTCTGAGAGCCGTTAACGTCATTTCCATAATGCCTCTCGTAACATTCAAACTCAGCCACCACATATAACATAATGCCTATCCTCTCTCACAATCTCATTATCAAAATCACCTTCCTGGGCTGGAGTTGTGGCTCAGTGGTAGAGGACTTGCCTAGCATGTGTGAGGCACTGGGTTCGATTCTCAGCACCACATATAAATAAATGAATGTCTATCAACAACTAATAAAAATATTTAAAAAAAAAAAATCACCTTCCTGTCCCACCCAGTCTATTCTCCTCAGAATCTCTCTGCTCCACTAACTTCACTGCACTTTAACTTCTTCAGAGAATGCTTTTATAATCTATGTGCCTCAATGGTTACCAAGTCACCCCCCAAAGGACAGAACTTCCTTACAAATGTCTACATGAAGCTTTTATTCCTAAACAGATTCCTCCCTCCTAAACAGGCCAGGTAAACTGTTCTAGCAAATCCCCTGGTCCTCTCAATACTGCATCAGACTGCATCTATTATCCTCCCACAGTCATAAAAACTCATTTCTTCAATCTGACCCATGCCACCGTTTATTTCACAAATATTTATTGGGTGCCAAGTATGTAGTAGAAATGAATAGTGCTAAACAGTAGAGATAAATCTGTGCAAGCCGGGCGTGGTGGCTCAAGCCTGTAATCCCAGCACTTAGGGAGGCTGAAACAGGAGAATCGCGAGTTCAAAGCCAGCCTCAGCAATGGCGAGGCGCTAAGCAACTCAGTGAGACCCTGTCTCTACATAAAACACAAAATAGGGCTGGGGATGTGGCTCAGTGGTCGAGTGCCCCTGAGTTCAATCCCCAGTACCAAAAAAAAAAAAAAAAAATCTGTGCAAAGAACAGGGTTCCTGCTTCTCATGGAATATAAAGGCTAGACTATATTGAACACATATTACAAATGAGATGAAAATAAGGAAAAATACAGATTCTATGGGAACATATAATGGAAAGAACTCATCTAATCTGGAAAGTAGAGAAAAGAGTGTTATCTGAGACCTAAAGAATGGATAAAGGAGTTAGCTAAGGATAGACAAGGAAAACCTTTCCAGGAAATAGGAACAATATATGAAAAGGTTCCAAGGCAAGAAAGAGCATGGTTTTGTACAAAAAATCAAAAAGTCCCATGTGACTGAAGAAGAAAACTAGCAAGAGATGAATCTAGAGAAAGAAGAAAACAGCATAATTTAGGGTCTCTGTCGTAATCACATTTGTGGCTTTTTGGTGGGGGAGGGGTGCTAAGGATGGAGCCCAGGGCCTTGCACATGCTAAGCATATGCTCTACCACTGAGCTACACTCCCAGGCCCCACATTTGTTTTAGCCATCAAATATTGCCCACTCTTCTCTTTGCCATAGTTTTCAGAAAACAACAACAAATGACTTCACTGCACTTATTCTCCTTACTATACTGGGAGCTTCTTTAATCTCTTTAAATTTAAAAATACCTTTATTATTCATTTAAGTGACTCAAGAGTTTTAGTCTAATGTCCATTTTACAGTAAGTTTAACTGGCATCTGTAGAGAAACAAGTTGTTTCAAATAAAAGTCAAATGTACATAAACAATCATATTCTGTTCAGACTAAAGTCAAAAATCATGATGAATAAGAGATACTCTATTTGATATCATTCTGTTTGTATCATGGAAAATATAAATGAAAGCTCAAAATGATAATCAACTTCCAAAAAATAACTAAGGATGGCTAACTTACTTACCAAAAGAAAATGGAAATGCAATATGACTAAAACTATCAAGTAATGTAAAAAAGAATCCAGTTAAAATGATATAAATAAGTCAAATAAGGATGTAACTTTTTAAAAATTTTTTTTGACTTTGATAGCAAACATGATCTAAAGTCATTTCAAGTTGTCACAAAAATATTTACCTCATAAGAAAACTACAAAGACTCACACAAAACAGCAACCAAGAAATTAAAAAGAATTAGACTTACCATTTAACTTTCTTTCATTTCATGCGGGCTTAGAGTTCACAAATGAGAAAGGGAAAAGAATGAAACAAGTAACTTTTAGAGATTAGGAGCCATAAGAACACTTCACCTGTTTCTAGACCTCTCTACCCACCCCAGGTTCTCTCAAGAAAATTCACCATCAATTATATTTCTCTCTCACGTGTATCACCAACTTCCTCCCCCCCCCAGATCCTTTTCAGCATTTATATTTAATCAAGTTTTCTCACAAGAAAAAAAAGAAAAAGAAAAACAAGTCCCTCAACCCTGTACCCACTTCCATTACTTCTTTTTCCTTCACAAACCTCTCAAAAAAATCAAATACACTTGGTCTCTATTCAGATACTTTTACAGCACTTCTAAGCTCCCATCCCTATTTCTCCACAACAGCTCTCACTAATAGTACCAAAGACCTTTTCACTTCCAAATCTAATGGGTATTTTTTTCTTAATATTTTTTTAGTTGTTGATGAACCTTTATTTTATTCATTTATTTATATACGGTGCTGAGAATTGAACCCAGCACCTCATACATGTGAGGCAAGTACTCTACCACTGAGCCACAACCCCAGCCCTCTAACGGGTATTTTCAATTCTCAACCTTCTTGACTTCTTAACAGCATTCATCATAGTTGACTACTGTCTTTAAGTGGATCAACTGAACAATCTCTCAGATGTATTCAACTGATGATCTGTCCGACATAGGTAGTAAAAAGAATCAAAACACCAAATTAGTTAAGAAGAAATGGTTCTGATATATTCAGTAAAAGGGAACTGAAAGCATTGTTTCAAATTGATCACACCACACAAATTTGGCCAAAAAGAGTCCAACGTATTGAGATGAACTCCTCTTATGGTCTTGCACTTTTATATTTCTTGTTTGGCGTATACACACCATGAGGTGAAACTGAACACAAGTAGAGATCATTATGGTTGACTAAGCACGTTAGAAACCACAGAAAAGCTTAATGATACACAAAACTCACTGAATCTCAGGGCATGGTAGCCAGGCTAAACAACACAGTGCAAAATAGACAGCAAATCTTGAGCACACTAGCAGCCAATAATTTCCAAATAATAGCTGGTTGACAGGTAGTATCTTTGATACCAAAACTCCTATTTCTCTTTCCAGAGGAAATTTGACCTGCAAGGACAAACTGTTCAACTGAGCCCTTGAAACACGCTTTTCCCTTGGCTTCCATACACTATCCTCAGACTTTTCTATATCCCTAGTTCTATTTCTCAGTCATTTGCTAACTCATCCTTTGCTAACTAGCTTTTAAATCTTAAAGTTCAGGAGGGTTTGACATTGGGCTCTTTGCTTTCTAACACTATACTCTCTCCCTGGGTAATATTCACCTTTACCCCAAACTTCAAATACCATCTATATGCCAGGGACCCTCAAAACTCTAGTCCAGATCCTATCTGTGATATCTTTAACTGCAATATCAACTGCTTATTCAGAAATCTTAAAGGTACATCAAAAATTCAACATCTCTAAAAGCCAACTCATGATTATTCCTCAAATAATCAAATGAGGTATCCCTATCTTGCTTATCCAGTTGTACAAGCCAGAAACATCTAGGTCATCTTTTCTACTCTGAATTTCCATCTATACCACCAGCTCTCCAAGTGTATAGTCCAAGGATCTTTAAGGTTCTGGGACCCTTTCAGAGGTATCTTTCAAATCAAAACTATTCCCATAATAATAGTAAGACATTCTTTGTCTTTTTTCTAATCTCATTCTCTTAAGAGTGTATAATAACAGTTTTTCAAAGGTATATAACATATATCACAACAGATTGAATGCATAAGCAGATATGAGAATCCAGATGTCTTATATTAAGTCAGACATTATAAAGATGTGAAATATGTTAAACAATGCTACTCTTTTCACTAAATGTTTTTATTTTAGAAAACAGCTATTTTTAATTTAAAAATGTTATTTGTTAACATGTAATGTTATTAAATATTTAAAATTTCAAATACAGAAAATAGATACATCCCACATAAACAAAAGCTGTTGAGTCTCAGTAACTAACTTAAATATATGAATTGGTATCAACACCAAAAATTTTGAAAAACACTGATCCATACCTGTAGTACATACACAAATAGGATACCAGATGATATTTTTAAATAGCCAATTTTCAAGCATCTTCTGATAAGCAAATTTTCCCTTCACATTGATAGCACTTCATTTAGTCATGCAGTCTCAATCTACTCAATATTTATTGGGCACCTACTACGTGCCAGACACTAGGGACAAAAGATGAAAGAATGACTTGCTCTGGCTCTTAAAGAAAATATTTTCCATACCTTTGGTACATTTCAGTCCTCTTATCCATTTCAGATTTTATACGACCACCATTTCTGTCTAAAAGTTTTTTAAAAACACAACCTTGTAGCTGGGCACAGTGGCACACACTTGTAATCCCAGCACTTTGGGAGGCTGAGACAGGAGAATTGTGAGTTCAAAGCCAGCCTCAGCAACAGCGAGGCACTAAGCAACTCAGTGAGACCCTGTCTCTACATAAAACACAAAATAGGGCTGGGGATGTGGCTCAGTGGTCGAGTACCTCTGAGTTCAATCCTTGGTACCAAAAAAAAAAAAAAAAAAAGACAGCCTTGTATGAGAACTACTATGTATTCTCAATATGAAATAGACAAATAGTAAATTTACTAGGGACCAGGCAAACAAGAAAGTGGAAAAAATTCCATCTCTAAATCACACCTATGATACTGTTCTAGGTAAATTCCCAGAACCAACACACCTATAACATAATGTACAAATGACCAGAGACGTTAGCATCATATGTTTTTACATATAAAATATAAAATTAACAACTTTTACAAAAGCAAGGCTGACCTACTACAATCCAGGAAACCCATAAGAGATACATAACATTTGGTACCAGTTTGGTCTACCTATAACTAAAATGAAGAATGAAGATAACTAAAAAACAATGTCCCACACTGATATGAAACAAAGAGCTAGACTACAGGCTGACTAAAGACACTCAGTCTTTTATTTAAGGAGAGCTGAAGGAAGTGAACAAGGCCAAGAATAACAAAAAAGTTAAAAAAAAAAAAAAAAGCCCAATACTCTTCTAAATTCAAGGAACATATCCCCAAAATTGTGTCTTACAGATTACAAATAGCTTTTTTTTTTTTTTTGGTAACAGGGATTGAACTCAGGGATACTCAACCACCGAACCACATCCCCAGCCCTATTTTTTGTGTTTTATGTAGAGACAGGGTCTCACTGAGTTGCTTAGCGACTCACCATTGCTAAAGCTGGCTTTGAATCTGTGATTTTCCTGTCTCAGGCTCCCAAAGTGCTGGGATTACAGGCATGCGCCACCATACCAGGCTGCAAATAGAATTCTTTAAAGTATAAAATTTCACTACAAACGTTGATACACAGGAAATTGTTGACGCTAGTTAACTCCAAGGACAGAGAATGAAAGTTCAGGATGGGAAGATTTTTCAGTGTATGTTTTTGAATTTTTAAAATGTACTTATCATCACTTTTTTGAGGGGAAAAAATAAAAGAAGGAAAAAGCACTAATTTCTGAAAGTTTTCTTCCACATTCATTAACTTAGCTGAGGCTGTTTAATGAAACACACACACAAAAACTAATTTTCTTTCATTGGAAGGTTTTACCAACTTTTTTTTTAAATATTTTTTTAGTTGTAGATGGACACAATATCTTTATTTTATTTATTTATTTTTATGTGGTGCTGAGGATCAAACCCAGAGCTCATGTATGCAAGGCAAGCGCTCTACCACTGAGCCACAATCTCAGACCCCAACTTTTTTTTTTAATATTTTTTAGTTGTCAATGGACCTTTATTTATTTATATGCAGTGTTGAGAATTGAACCCAGTGCCTCACACATGCTAGGCAAGCGCTCTACCACCGAGCCACAACCCCAGCCCCACCAACTTCTTGATAAGTGTAATTGCTTCCTGTTTGTGGATTCATAGAACTTTATCATTCCTCTTACCCCCCCCTTACACAGGACTGAGGTGTATTTTATTTCTCTTCATACCCCTAGTCCATGCACAGTATACTACACACAAGCTGTTTGCTGAATGGTGGTCCCATTGGTTAAGTCTCAGACTCCCATTCTTAAATGCAAACAGGCACACAAAAACACAAAATGAGCCCATGACAGGAGGATGCTAATTCACAATAAGGAGAGTGGGGGCAGGGAAGAATAGAGGTACTTTGGATTAGTCAGAGGGGAGTGAAGGGAGGGTAGGGGGTATGAGGATAGGAATGACAGTAGAATGAATTGGACATTATTACCCTATGTACGTATATGATTACGTGACCTGTGTAACTCCACATCATGTACAACCAGAAGAATGAGAAGTTATATTCCATTTATGTATGATGTGTCAAAATGCATTCTACTGTCAGGTGTAACTACTTAGAACAAATAAAAAATAAATGAACCCAGATATTTCAGACAGTATCAGGAGGTTAGCCATTCCTAAGCAGAAAATGTCTTAAAAGGTAACACATAAAACTAATTATATATGGGCTGAGTTTGTAGCTCAGTGGCAGAGTGCTCGCCTAGCATGTGTGAGGCACTGGGTTCACTCCTTAGCACCACATAAAAATAAAGGCATTCTGTCCATCTACAACTACAAAAAAAATTTTTAATAATAACTATATATGTATACATGTATTTTATATTTTTAAAAAATCTCAAAACTAAAAAGAAATTATTTAACAAAATAGACATAAAATCATTTATGAAATGAAAATTATTAAATTGTATCAAGGCTCGCCAGCACAGTGGCACATACCTGAAATCCCAGCAACTTCAGCCTTGGCAATTTAGTCCTGTCTCAAAATAAAAAATATAAAGAAGACCCAGGCTGCTGGACATGGGGGCACACTACTATAATCCCAGTGGCTTGGGAAGCTAAGGCAGGAGGATCACAAGTTCAAAGCCAGACTCAGCAATTTAGCGAGGCCCTAAGCAACTCAGCAAGACCCCAATCCCCAGCACCAAAAGAAAAAGAAAAAAAAGTTCTCCCAATCCTATTACTTACGAGTGACTTTTAAATCTAACTTAAAAAGCAGCTCTACAAGTTCACTTTCAACAACTGTTACAAAGCTAACTTTATAAAAAAAAAGGGGGGGGGGTGACTCAGTGGTAGAGCACTTGCCTACCATATGCAAGGTCTTATGTTCAATCCCCAACACAGAAAAAAATTTCCTATTCAAACTTAATCAAATATAAACCTGATTCTTCCATTTGCAGAATCATTCTTCTGTTTATAAAAGGTCTCCTTGGGGCTGGGATTGTAGCTCAGTGGTAGAACGTTTGCCTCGCATGCATGAGGTACTTGGTTCGATCCTCAGCACCACATAAAAATAAATAAAATACTGTGTCCATCTACAACTAAAAAAATAAAAATAATTTTTTTTAAAAAAAGTCTCCTTTATATGATTTCACTGTAACATTTAAAATAACTCCCACACAAAAATGGCAGCTACTCCCAACGGCTCTGGAGGCTCAGGCAGAAGAATGCCAAGTTCAAAGCTAGCCTCAGCAATTTAGAGAGGCCCTAAGCAACTTATCAAGACCCTGTCTCAAAACAAAAAACAAAAAGGGCTGGTGATGGGGCTCAGTGGTGAAGCGCCACTTAACCACTCAGGGTTCAATCTCTGGTAACAAAAAACAAAACAAAACAAAACAAAAAACAGCTACACGAATTACCAGAGATGCATCTATTGTATAGAATCTAGCTTCCTGTATAGAAAACAAAGCATATTAAAGCTGGAGGTTAGGGGTAATTTAGCCTCATGCTTTTTAAATGTGTATCTGTGATCCAGTAATAGGGAGAAAAAGTACAATACAATCTGGTGAGTTGGAAGTTTGCTGGGGATTGAACCCATGGTTTACCTAGCACACACTAAGCAAATGCTCTATCCCTGAACGTGATACCCCAGACCCTGAACTAGCATTTTTTTTCTTCTTCTTTTTTGGTACCAGGGATTGAACCCAGGGGGCTCTTAACCACTGAGCCACATCCCCAGCCCTTTCTAAAATTTTTGTTTAGAGACAAGGTCTCGATAAGTTGCTTAGGGCCTTGCTATATTGCTGAGGCTGGCTTTGAACTTGTGAGCCTCCTGCCCCAACTTCCTGAGCTACTGAGATTACAGGCATGAGCCACCACATCCAGCTGAACTAGAATTTTTTAATGGAACTAAATTGAATTGAAAATGTCAGGATATGTTGAAAGTAGGGGAATTTTTGTTTGTTTTTTGAGACAGGGTCTTGCCACATTGCCCAGGAGGGCCTTGAACTCCTGGGTTCAAGCAGTTCTCCTGCTTCAGCATCCATGTAGCTGGAGCTACAGACCCACATCGGTGGCGCCCCATTCAGGTGTTTTTTTAGAGAAGCTTTTACTTTGTTTTTACATATATTATGTTCTTGAGGATATACTGGGGAAAATATTTCTTATTGTGGGTGTTTTGGTCAAAAGAGTTTAAGTAGTTCCCAAACTTTCTCATTTCACAGAACCTTTAATAACCCTCAGTAATTTTTCATAGTGCTCCTAGGCCAAAAAAAAATACCTTACAGTTCTAATTATTTAGTGGTTAGGTCCATGTAATCTAATAATTATTTATGTCTTAATTTAGTACCAGTCTGAAAAATAAATTAATTAAAAGAAATATTTCTATTTTATCACTAAATAAGCACAATTACTTATCTATTTTTATGTAGAAACAGGGTCCACCAAGTTGTTTAGCGCCTCG
Organism: Geosciurus inauris; assembly: GCA_004024805.1. Taxonomy (NCBI): domain Eukaryota; kingdom Metazoa; phylum Chordata; class Mammalia; order Rodentia; family Sciuridae; genus Geosciurus; species Geosciurus inauris. Next base: position 57,815 of record PVHX01006741.1, read on the forward strand.
CCTTTGCTGAGGCTGGCTTTAAACTTGCAATTCTCCTCTCTCAGCCTCCCAAAGTGCTGGGATTACAAGTGTGAGCCACAGCGCCGGGCTAGCACAATTACTTATTAATGGGGTCTATGTATCTATTAAAAATTACAGTTTCTCAAACCTTGAATCCTTTTTTTTTTTTTGATACTGAAGATTGAACTCAGGGGCACACAACCACTGAGCCACATACCCAGCCCTATCCTGTTTTATTTTAGAGACAAGGTCTCATTGAGTTGCTTAGCACCTCACCATTGCTGAGGCTGACTTTGAATTTGCGATTCTCCTGTCTCAGCCTCCTAAAGTGCTGGGATTACAGGCATGCACCACCATGCCCAACTCAAACCTTGAATGATTTTGGCCACTGCCACCTTCATTTACTATTCCACACTGATTTTGTACAGTACTTACAATTTATTTACTTATTGGTACTGAGGATTGAACCCAGAAACACCTAACCACTAAGCCACATCCTCAACCTTTTTTTTTTTTTTTTTGAGACAGAGTAATTGCAAAATTGCCCAGGGTGACCTGGGATTCTTTATACTCTTGCTATAGATTCCCCAGTCTGGGATTACAGGTGTATGCCACACCCACAGTACTTTTTAATCGCAGCAATCCCCTAAACCTGGCCTTTTTTTTTTGGTACTGGGGATTGAACCCAGGGCCTTGTGCATGCAAAGCAAGCACTCTACCTACTAAGCTATATCCCCAGCCCCAAACCTGGCTTTTTAAAGACAAACTGTCACCAAAAGAAATGTAGCACCATCTCAACTGTACCACCTCAAACAATTGCTACATTCTCTTCAAAGTTTTCAGATATCCTACTATGTCCATGTGAGCTCGCTGTGGTGCTCAGAGCAATCAACCTCAGTGCACAATTTGAGAACTGAGTTTAGAAACACTAATCTAGCCTATGGAGTCACTTAGTAAATTAAGAAATATGACTGGGGGCTGGGATTATGGTGCAGTGGTAGCGTGCTCGCCTAGCACGCATAAGGCACTGGGTTCGATCCTCAGCACCACATAAAAATAAAATAAAGATATCCTGTCACCTACAACTAAAAAATAAACATTTAAAAAAAAAAAGAAATATGACTGAAGGTCACAAAGCTAGTTGAAAAATAAATACATTAAGGATTTTCATAGATTAACTTCAACCTTCCATCAACAAAAGTTTTGAAATAGGATCGAATCATGTGATATTCTGTTAACAAAATCTGTAAATCTCTGAAATTATAATTCAAAAATACATTTATAACATATAAGAAAGTATTGAAGCAATAATTTAGAAGAAAGTTTCAAAATTTCTAAAAGTGGGACTTAAATGAAACAATGCTAAAGTATCTAATGGAAAAAAGGGAAAGTCATCCACTCCCCCAGGGAAAAACTGCTAACAGTTTTAACTTATCCTTATAGAACTTTTTCTATGCAAACAAAACTACATTTCTTTTCCTATGGATGTATTTTTTATAAATCAAATCATATCACATAGTGCAGTGCAATGTATTTCCTGCACTCACTATTATATCATGAACATTCTTCCACGTCAGTACATAATAGTAATAGCAAACACTTTACATGATGCACACTATGCTGATTTAGGGTATAAATACTAACTCAACTCGTTCTCACAATAACCCCATACGGTGAGAATTATTATTAATTTATAGATGAGGTCACAGCCAATTCAGTTAGCTGGTACAGTTAGGATTTGAACCCAGAAAGTCTGCTGCATAGTTCATATGGAGGACACACTCAGCTGTTTCTCATGATGTAAATTTAAGATACCCCCAAACCTGTTAACAACCGCAGAGTGGCTCACAGAATAAATATACTGTAATTTTAACCATTCCTATATCAATGGGCATTTAGGGCGTTGTTTTGTTATTTTTTGTTATTTATAAATGTTGAAACTGCGTAATAATACTAAAATGAATATTCTTATATTCTTGTGCTTTTGTGTTAAAATTTATGTAGGATAAACTAAAGATGAAATGATTCTATCAGAGTATGTATACTTTTAATTTTGATTAAAAATGCCTAATTTCCTCCCAGAAAGTTGTTCCAGTTGTCCCAACTTAATCCCAATGACAAAGGACAGGGTAAAAATTCATTTTTGAGTTAACATATTTTTGACTCATGAAAAGGTCCACTTTGAATTTTAGTTAATACTAATACAGAATAGACTTCTAGGTTGAATGCAATTATCCTCTGATTAGATAATTATCTGATACATAAAACAAATGCAGACTTAGCAGCTACATAGTAGATTCTTCCTGATATGAAACCAACTAAGAGTGAAATACTTCCCCTATATGATCCTATTTTCTTATGGGAATTGGACTAACTGGCCTTTAAGATTCAAAGTTCCTAATGTGGTGATTAAGAAGTAACTTTAAGTCATTACAAGCCTATAATTATAGTACTAGCATAACAGGTTAGGGTCTTAAACCTTCTATTTTCTTTAAATTACAACAACAATTGCTAGAGCAGCTAGGCAAATCATTAAAATAGTCAATAAAGTTTTCAGATCCACCCGAGGCTTATTCTCAGTGGCTCTTTAATCCTAGACTGTCATTCCCCTGCTACCTAGCGATTTAAACATACCTCTGGAGTATATTCCTAAGATCTGAAATGTGCCTAGGAACTAAGAACTAGATTTTTGTTTTGTTTTTAAAATATTATCCTAGGACTACTTCGTAGTCAATTAATTAACACTTATTGACTATCTTACTACATGCTAGGCAATAAGTGCATAATAGTGAATTAAAGATTTCTGCCATCACGGAACTTACACAGCAGATAGAAAAGGCAAAAAATAACCCCAAATACGCACATGTAAGCATAAAATTACACTTGTAACAATGATCAAAAAACATCTGTACTATACAACATCAGTGCAGAATCTTTTGATTCTTTTTTTTAACTACCCATGACATTAAAAATTGCTTGACATGGGGTAAGTCAATAAGGAAAAAACTGTTTCACAACTTGCCCCACAACGCAAAACGCAGCAATCCCAACAGTAAAGTTAACTTTTTAAGTCATCAGTTGTCTCTGTAATAAAATTACTAAGATTACAACTTTTTAGTTATGCCACTATTAATCATAGCAAATTAATATTTGTTTTATATAACAAAGAATATAAATAAATATAAATGGTACTGGGGATTGAACCTAGGGGCGCTTTACCACTGACCTACATTCCCAACCCCTTTTGTTTTGAGACAGGGTCTTCCTAAGCGGCAGAGACTGGCCTTGAACTTGCAATCCTCCTTCCTCAGCCTCCTGAGTCACTTGGATTACAGGCATGCACCACAGTGTCTGGCTTCACTACAATTTTTAAGAACTTTGTTTAAACAGAAAGTATAGAGAAGTAAAATGATTCATTACAATAATCCATGACTTGTTAATAATTAACAAAAAGCTATGAAAATACTAATACTTTCAAAGAACCAACTTAAGGAGCAAGTGGCATGTAAAATGGAACAAAGCAAAATTTTTAAAAATATTTTAAACCCCAAATCCCAGAAGTATCGATATTAATTTTAATTTTAAATAAAATTTTAGATTATCTGTAGAAATAAGAGCAGCATTCACAAAAATAAATATTCTTGTTTGTTGGTTTCCACAACTGCAAAATAAGGTTATTTGTCATACCTCCCTCACAAGAGTGCCAAGAACACTAAATAAATTAATGTATGTAAAGGCACACCAAAAAAAAAAAAAAATTCAGACAGTAGCTTCTTTTTTGCTCCCAATATAGCTCACAGCAATTTAACAAAGTACTTATATATAAACTTCATCTCCTTTCTCCTGTCCATGACATAAAAGTGTTATAAAATGGACAAAAGACTGGCAATCAGAAGCAAAAGAAAAAAATCACAAACTTCATACATTGATTACTCCACAGAAGGCTGGCTGTCCATGTATTAACCATCTTACATAACACTACACACCAATATTTCTCAGAAAATCAGAGAAATTCTTTCACAAATGTGTAAAATTGTTTACATGTATAACTCACCATCACTACAAAGATCTGCTACTGACTATGAAATGATGAGATACACATGTATTTATCCATATATACAATGTATTCTAGCTTGACATTTATTTCCTTATTAAAGTATCTTAAATTTAATGTGATGACAATTCATTCAGATTTACTTTAGTTCACTAAAATCTGTCAATTTAGCATATCAAAACTAATTATTACATGCTCACGGATTTGAAGTGACTTCTAGTGTAAGTCTAACAACTAATTGTTCCAAATCACAATCCCAAGTTATTAGCAACACACCACCTCATTTAAAGATATTTTAAACTAAGAAGTGTTTTAAATAGAGGTCATCTTGCAGTATTTTATCATTGCTTCTAAAAACTTCTCAGGGTGTTCCTAGGTCTGCCTACGACAGATTTTCCTTTAAAACCCTTAAAATACAGGCCCAGGAGAAATGGTTAACATGGCAACATTAACGACTTCTCCAAATTCAAAACAAGGATCACCGTCAAAACAATCAAGCAGAGCATATGGATAATGATCACTATTCCTGACAACCTACTTTTTTTCCCAAATGATTTGTTTATTACCTTTAAACAACATTAAAATTTACATTTACGTGCAAATAAAATCCAGGCAAATTCCAACCCATATCTATGATATTAGCTATATATCACTTAGTATATTGGGCTGCTTTTAAACGGGGGTGTGTGGAGGGGTAGATACTGATAACTTCCAAAGTTTACAGCTTTTTAAATCCACGCCCCAAATCATTTGTGAATTAACCGGTAGACTACATCCAACAACTGCTGAATTGGAGCAGATCAAAGTTTTCCCTGCACTGTACTGGAGAATGTTACCCTCACCGAAAAGGAACAGAAACTAGTCATCCCCTCCACTGGAGCCAGTACCCCGGAATTTCCCAAAATATGCTTGATCTCCAAACGAAGAAGGAACACTTCTCTGGAGGCCAAAGGTGAGAGGTACTTAGGTCTATGCAGCAAGAGGAGGGGACAGAGGGGTGAGGGAGACACTGGCAGGTAAGCAAAGAAATTTGTCTTCAGGAGACACAGGTGGGACCTGAAACCCAGGTCTCCGAATGACCCTCCCGGAAAAGCCTGAGGACCCAAGAAGGTTCCCAGGAGGGGGGGACCGCCAGGCAGGGCCAAGGGGCCCCGCCCCGCCTCTCTGGCCAGCACCGAGGACCCGGGACCGCGGACAGAGGCAGCTACGGCCGAGCCAGCGTCCGCAGTCCCAGCCAGGTCCTGCCCAGCTCACCTGAGAGTGTCGCCTCCGCCCTCGGCTCCCACGGTGCATCCCGCGGGGCCTGGCGGAGGGTGCAGTGACGCCGCCCCGACCGGCCCCAGGGCTGCCTGGCCTGGCCTCCCCGCTCCGGGGACGCACCGGGCGCCCGCCTCGCACCAGCTCCCGGGATCTGCCGGTCCGCAGGGAAGGAAGGAGGGGCGGAAGGGCTGCCTCCCCTCCCCCACAGCAAGCCAGCCCTGAGCTGCGGCTCTCTGCAGTTCTCTCTGGCGCTGGTCTGGCCCCGCTCCCCCGCCCGGGAGTCACTTCGGCAGCGGCGGCCCAGTCGCCATTACAGCCCAACAACTGACACGGAGGAGGAGCAGCGCCGGCGGCGGCGGCGGCGGCGGTGGCGCGGGGCAGGGCGGGAGTAGTCCCGGCCTAGGCAAACCTCGCGAGAACTGTCCCGAGACGGTTCCACAGGAATGCAACCCAGTGTTGGGGCCATATTGAGTGTGGCAAAAAGGTGACAGCGAGATGAGCGAGGGGAGGAAACTCGAGGAAGCCATGTTTGGTGTGGCGAAGTTTGAGTCTGGCAGAACTCGGGCGGAGCCAAAGTCTCCGCAGAGGAGACTCCCCCCTCTCCCCTTGCCTTTGACGCTAATTGGGCCTCCTGGCTGCGCACTTCACCCCCCCACCCCACCCCGGCGAAGAAAACATGCTTAGGGACTTGATAAGGATGAACTCGAAGTCTGGGAACGGCAGCTTTCCGAGAGTTTACAATGTTTCACCAGTCGTCACTCCAGTCAGTTTCAGAGTAATTGCAGTTCTGCTGCTGCTGCAGTTGCCCCACTGCTGTCACTGTGGCCGTTTTATTCGCGAGGGTTGCACTTCTGTTTAGCATGCAGTCTAATGGCTCAAGACTTCAAAGCAAAAACGAGTTTCCTCCCAGTAGGTATTGGCACTGATGTAACTGTGCTTTGAGAAACCCTCTGGGATCAACATATTTTCTCACATCTTTTTTTTCTTTTCACAGTTTCCACATGTTGAATTCTGTCATCTGTGAAGACAGCTTAAAGGACACCTCTTCTGCAAATAAGGCCACCTTCCACTAGATGCTCACTGCTTCCAAGCTCTCTCCTCATCCCCGAACCTTCTAGACTCCAACAATAAACTTATCTTGAAGTATCTTAAAGACTTAGAGGTCTCTCTTAACTCTCTATACCCAGTAGGCCATAGCATGTATGTAGGACATTGTAGGTGCTCAATAAATGCTTATTGAGGAGATCATATCAATAAAAGCAGAAAGGAGTAACTGGTCCCTCTTCATAGGCCTGCAGCTGTGCCTAAATAAGAGCTAAGTGGATGTTGGAAAGTTTTACACACGTGTAAAAAGTATACTGATGCACTGGAAGGAAAAACAGGAAATGTGGGAATCCTGACTATGCAAGTGTAGCAAGAAAAACAACAGAAGGAAAGTGTAATTTAGGTTTTCCCCACCCTTGACATGTATGCTATTTTGCTAAATGTATACAACCACCATATTTAGTAAGTATACTCATGCTTTTTGAAAAAAGAAGAAATGCTTTCTGAAAAGCTAAGGTATTTGCCCAATATTCTACCATTAGTAAAAGGGAAATACAAAATTTAGGGCTGCCTTTACTTCAAAGCTTGCTAATCCTTTTCCCCATGCTACCTGCTGGACAACAGAGAAAACACCAAAATTTTCCACCATGGTGTGAGCAGCAGTGTTACTATGGTATCAAGCTATGCTCAGTTTCCACCTCTTTGTGCTGATCTTTTCTCTCCACCTCCAAATACCTCAGACACATCAGTCTCCTTCCTTTTACATCCTGTAACTCTTGCTGTTTATACCCTACAGATTGGCTCTTTGTATCAAGCTTTGTACTATTTGTTCATAGCTTAATAGCTATAATTAATCCCTGGAACAAGATTAGAAATGGAATGTAAACAGGCTTGTTACCCTTTGGAAGTCTCCCCAGTGTTAGGTATATACTAGGTGTTCAGTATGGCCCCCTTTTTACTCCTGTTTCTTCTTCTCCCTCCCCTTTTCCCTCTCCAATTCCTTCTCCTTCTCTTTTTGAACTGTGGTCTCAGTATATTGCCCAGGCTAGTGTTAAACTCCTGGGTTTAAGTGATCCTTCTACTGCAACCTCCTAAATAGCTAGAAATACAGGTGCATACCACCAGGTCCAGCCTTCCTAGGTATTGAATCCAGGACTTCACGAATGTTAGCGAAGCGCTCTACCAGTAAGCTACATCCCCAACCCTTTAAAAAAATTTTTTTTTTAAATTTTGAGACAAGGTCTCACTAAGTTGCCAGTGCTGGCCTTGAACATGTTATCTTCCTGCCTTAGCCTTCAGAGTAGTTGGGATTATCACATGAACCATCATGCCTAACTTATCCTGCTTCTTAACAAACACCAACATTGGATGTTTTTTTGCACTTTACATTCTTTGTTGATTATTATGGCTTTGGCAATTGCCTCTCTTTGGATAACTGAGTCTTAGTCCCAAACTTTAGACTAAATCCCTGATTAGCCGTTACCCATCTCCAAATGACCACTAGCTCTCAAGTGAAGTTTATCATTTTCCCTCTACTCAGTCCTACAGAGCCAGTTTCTTTTCCTGCCCCTGTATTTCTGTTAATGACCATCATGGAACATTCTTCTGTGAAGCAAGAGACTCAAAAGTTCAGAAATGGTGTATGTTCTTCTCTTTGCCTTGCTCCTGCCCAGTAGGTCATTAAGTCTCTAAATACCATTGATGCATATTTCCTGTATGCACCCGCCTTTTGTCCACTTACACCAGCGTTCTTCTAATTTAGGCTTTCATTCCTACTGCACAAAAGATTGCAGTGGTTTTCCCAGACTTCAGCTTGAGTTTTGTTCCTGCTCCACCTCTACCTGCCAAGGTAAATAAAAACTTCTCACCTCAGCCATCAAGGCTTTTCTCAATACGGTCCAGCCTAGCTTTCCATCTCTCTGAAGTTTGGCAGCACATTAAAGTAGAAGGGGTAGGAGTAGGATATCGGGGAGGTTGATTCAAATCTTGACTCCATCAGTTAACTGCCCTATGATCCTTCAAGAACCTCCACCTTATCATCTATGAATCAAGTCTAATGATATCTACCCTGGAGGATTGTCCTGAAGATAAGAAATAGCATCTGGGCATGGTGGTACACACCTGTATTCCCAGCAACTCTGGAGGCTGAGGCAGGAGGATCGCAAATTCAAAGCCAGCCTCAGCAACTTAGTGAAGCCCTGAGCAATTTAGCAAGATCCTGTCTCTAAATACAGAATAAAAGGGGTTGGGGATGTGGCTCAGTAGTTAAGCACCTCTGGGTTCAATCCTTGGTACCAAAAAAAATAGGGCTGGGAATATAACTCAGTTGGTAGAGTACTGCCTCGCATGCATAGGCCCTGCACCACCATCACCACCACCACACACACACAAAAATAGAAATAGGGGCTGGGGTTGTGGCTCAGTGGTAGAGTGCTTGCCTAGCACTGGGTTCAATTCTCAGCATCACATATAAATAAATAAAATAAAGGTCCATTGACAACAAAAAGAATTTTTTTTTTAAAGGTAGAAATAAATAGTAGCTATTATCACTTCCCTAAATGGGAAGGATACATTGATTGGGAATGCTACATTTGAACCAAACTTGATTTCAGACACAAGCTCTTCATCCTACCGCTAGACCTTCATTTCCTGACCTGGAACATATATTACCCTGGTTCACAATTTCTGCCACATTCTTTTTTTTTTTTTTTTTTTTTTTTTTTTTTTTTTTGATGGACACAATGTCTTTATTTTATTGCTTTGTATGTGGTGCTGAGGATCGAACCCAGGGCCTCACGCATGTGAGGCAAGCGCTCTACCGCTGAGCTACAATCCCAGCCCCTGCCACATTCTTTAGTACTAAACCCAAAGAGATGACTACAGGAAAAAAATTCCATGATTGCTCATTACTTTGCAGGTGCTTTTCCATCACTGAACTCTATAATGCTCTGTATCCACCGTGGGGCAATATCTATGATTCGCAGTTCTCTATTTATCTTATACCCCCATCATCATGTCTCCTTCACCATGAATTAAGAGCATGAACCCTGGAGTCAAACAGGCCTGGGTCTGAAGCCTGGCTCAGGTACTTACTACCTGTATAACTTTGGTGAAGGTACTTAACCTCTTTGGTAATCCATTTCCACATCTGAACAATGGAGACTACAATGGTGCCTGTCTTATAGGGTTGTGCAAACATTAAAAGAAATAACACATGTAAAGGATATAGCAAGTGTGTGACAAATAGTAGGTGCTCAAAACTGTTGGTAATTCAGCTGGGCGCGGTGGCACAAGCCTGTAATCCCAGCATTTAGGGAGGCTGAGACAGGAGAATCGCAAGTTCAAAGCCACCCTAAGCTACCCTCAGCAATGGCGAGGTGCTAAGCAATTCAGTGAGACCCTGTCTCTACATAAAACACAAAATAGGGCTGGGGATGTGGCTCAGTGGTTGAGTGCCCCTGAGTTCAATCTCCAGTACCAAAAAAAAAAAATGTTGATAATTCTTTCCTATTTTTGTGTAAGTTGAATAAGTACCTTGCATATAGTGGGCACTCAGTATTTTTTAATTAAATTGATCTTTATTGAATTTAATTAAATTTTGGGCAAATACTTATATGCCCTCTCTTCTGGGAATGTGAAATTTAATGCTGATTATAGAGAACAAATTGAGAAATGGAGAGACACAGTTACAGTGATGAAATTATGTCATTCACTCTTTGTAATTAATTAAATAGAAGTACCCAGCACAATGGACTAGAGATATTTCCAAGGAAGTGTCAAGGCTGGACACCAGAACTGATCTGTGGTCATGTCCACCATCTTCTCAATAACAAATTCAACCAAAGTATAAACCTCCTTTCCATTCTAAAAAACTATACAAATACCAAATTCAGAAATGAACCCTGGTTACTTTATTTCCCCTCTAGGTTCAGTTTTTTGGTTTAGTCTTGAACTTTTCTAGGGGATTTGGTATTCTGATAGAATTATGGAAAAACTAAAATTCATCAATAAGAAAATTCTTTGACAAGGAAATAGACATAGCCATCTATCTTCAAATATATAAACATCTGTGTGTCTGTGTGTGTATGCACACACATGAGTACACAAGCCAAGGAAATATTGGTCAGAGGAACCTCTGTGACATTAAATCCAGAGAGAAAAAGGAGAATGGGAATATCTGCAAAGTCAACATTTAATTGTATTTGATTATACAGGGATATTTAAAATTGGCATTTTTGAGTGGGTTACTAGACAAAGTGGCAGCAGCAGCCTAGGTTGTGAGATAGACTCCAAAGTGCACATTTTCAAAGGAGAAATCTAAGACCAGTATGTGATTCTTGGGCCCCTCCCACAAGACCTTTCAATCTGGTCACTGATATGAAAATAATGGAGAAATTGTAGATACAAAGGATTTGAGAGGAAGATTTCTTCAGAGAGGACAGGCAGCTGGGTACAGAGGTTGCTTCTTCATTACCCCAAGCTAGCAATAGGGGCTATGAGGAGGCAGCATGGAGAGTTTGGTGTGGGCACCAGAACATGAGAGACAGAGCAGCCTTAGGAGGCTGGATTGAGACCTGGAAAGGGGGCAGTACCCTTGGCAATGGAGTACAGGGTGGTGCCAGGGAAGTTTTATTTCTGCTCCAAAAGGAGAGTCAAGGTTTGGAGAATCTGAGGGACCAAATATGGGACCTAAAGTAGGAATCATTATGAACTTTAAATTGTAAAGGTAGGTGTCATTATAAAAAAGATCCCATGAGAACAGTATTCTACTATTTCTGTTAAGAAAAGGTGGGAATACATATAATATTTGCTTATGCGTGTATAAAATGTGTCTAAAGGGATACGTAAGAAACAACTAATACTGGATGTCTATGTGCAAGGAAACTGGTAACTGGGAGTGGAGAGTCTTATCAGTCATCTGTACTTTTCAAATTTTGAACAAAGTAAACATACTAAGTATTAAAAAATTAAAAATTTTAAAGAAATAGGTTTTTATTAAAAGAGAGAGAAGATAAATTAAAAGAAATTAAAATTGAAGGAATCCTCCCAAGTGGTGGCCTACCATAGTGAGTGGACCCCAGAGGAAGAGGCAGAAGATGAAGGGACACTGGATATAGCCAGCTGAAAAAGGCAAAATACACCTCCAGGGAGCTGCAGCCTCAGAGGTTGCTCAGGAGAATACTTTAAAAATCCAGGGAAATCTTCTAAGAAAAAGAACTGGCTTTAAATATCTACTAAGTCTGGAGTGAGCCAAGCGTCAGGTGAGGGTGTTTTTGTGTTTTTGTGTCTCTTACAGAGACACAAAAACCAATCCCTGCCTCCTCAATTCCCTGCTTTGCTCCCTGGGCAGTGCAGAAATTAAAATTAGCAAGCTTGAGGAAAGGAATATGGTCCAGGTAGAAAAAGGGAAAAGAATGACCATGTACTTCTTCTCCCAAGACACAGCACAGCTGCAGGAAGTCTTGCTAGGAGCGGGTAGAAGTTGTACCTTTAAGTAAAGATTGAATGATTCACATTTTGAGCTAAATGGTTTTTTAAATTTTTTTGTAGTTGTAGAGGGACAGCATGGTTTTATTTTATTTGTTTCACTTTTATGTGGCACTAAGGATCAAACCCAGTGCCTCACACATGCTAGGCAAGTGCTCTGACACAGCTACAGCCCCAGCCCCTGGGCTGATAGTTTTATTATCGCATTAACACCATTTGCAAACTAATGTGAGGTAAGACTTTCTGTTCACTAAAATTGGCCAGAAAAATCAAGGAACCATAAAACACCCCTGAGTTCAATTCCCAGTTTAAAAAAAAAAAAGCATAAGATTTGCCAAACTTTTATCCTACATTAAGAGAATGATTTCCCCAGGGAAGAGAACTAACCAGTGGGAGAACAAAATACAGTTGGTTTCATTGAGTCTTACTCATTTAGCATGTGTGAATACAACACTTAGCAAAAACACAACTTCTATCAAAAGTACAAATCCCAAGAGAAGCTGAGCCAGCACAAGTAATAGTAGATAGAAAAGCAGAAAGTCCATTATGGGAACACAAATAGCATTCCCAGGAAAGAATGGAGAGAAGACAGAGGAACAAAAGTAATAAGCAGACATGATCCACCTTTGGGACACTGAAAAAAGGGAAGAAATGAATAAACCTGGTGTGGCGGCCACACCTATAATCTCAGCTCTTCAGGAGGTTGAGGCAGGAGGATCACCAAGTTTGAGGCCAGTCCAGGGAATTTAGTGAGACTCTGTTTCAAAATAAAACAAAAAGAGCTGGAGTACGGTCAGTGGTAGAGAACTGAGCTACATCCCCAGCCCTTTTTTATATTTTATTTAGAGACAGGGTCTCACTGAGTTACTTAGCACCTCGCTAAATTACTGAGGCTCACTTTGAACTGCCAATCCTCCTGCCTCAGCCTTCTGAGCCACTGGGATTACTGGCGTGCGCCACCACACCTGGCTCTGTATGCTTTTCTTTTTTTTCCCCTTTGGTACCAGGGACTGAACTCAGGGGTACTTGACCACTGAGCCACATCCCCAGCCCTATTTTTGTGTTTTATGTAGAGACAGGGTCTCACTGAGTTGCTTAGCGCCTCGCTGTTGCTGAGGCTGGCTTTGAACTTGCAATTCTCCTGTCTCAGCCTCCCAAAGTGCTGGGATTACAAATGTGTGCCACTGCACTCGGCTGCATTTCTTTTTTTTTTTTTTTTTTTGGAGAATATGTCTGGGAGTTTATTATAAATTTAAACATATGATTACTCATATTATTTAGCAGTTTCACTCCTAGATATGTATCCAATAGAAATAAAAATATATTTTTATAATAAAACTTATACAAGAATTTTCATAGAAGCTTTATTTATGATACCTTAAACTATACTACAGAAAAAAATCCTAAAGATTCCTCAACAGGTAAATGGATCTAAAAATTATGGTGGAATCATACATTGTGATACTACTCAGCAATAAAAAGGAGAACACTAATAATAAAACAATAAGCTAGATGAAGCTTAAAACATACTGAACAGAAAAAGATAATCACAGAAGCATACATTAATTTTTGTTATTTACAAGCAACACTAATGTTACCAAGGTAAAAGAAACCAAAAGAGTTGCTGTTTGGGGTTGGGGGGAAACTTGACTGAACAGAGGCACCAAGATACTTTCTGAAGTGATAGAAGATTCTATATCAAACTTTACCCTTAAAATTTGTATATTTTATTGTTAATGTAAATCATAACTCAAAGGCATTTTTTGCAGAAAAGTACATATTATATGCCAGATAAATTGAAGTCACTATAATGAATAGTGAATAAATGGTGGCTAAAAGAGATATAGTCACTACTTTCATGTACCAAACTCAAGCCCACATTAGGAGATTAAACAGATTATAAATACTCCAATAATACAAGTTACAGTCACAAAAGCTTGACCTTTAGAGAGGGAAAAAAAGAAGCCTATCATTTAAATTCTTCCTCATTCTTTATTTTCCCAAATTAAAGTGAGTCACTCCACAGGATGTTTACCAGTGGCAAGTTCTGCCTTCAAAAAAACAAAAAAACAAAAACAAAAACACAAACACATCATTGAGTGTGGCTTTACTGTCTTATCCAGAAACTTACATCTGAACACAATAACCACTGGTCCAGGCTAGATATTTTGATACTAAATAATACTATGAGCAGGGGCATCAGTAGTCCTATTCACCACGAGAAGGGCCAAGTCCAATTCAAATCCATTTCTGCTGTCATTCTTTAAATAGGGTGTCATGCCTGATTGACCTTCCCAGAGGTTTGCCTCAGCTCCTATTCACCTGTAAGCCACAGTTTTCTTCAGTTACTGTGGCATTTCAAGTTGTAAGTGCACACTCAACCCTGGCCATTGCATTTCTTAATTCATTCTCTTTTTTCTTGTTTTATCAGGAGTAATATTAAAACATAACCACCAGTAAGGTTGGGAGCTAATCAGAAGGGAGTAGGATCAGAGGCTGCCTCAGATCATAGAAATCAATAAGTGAGAGGACAGCAGCTATTTACCTGTCAGTGTGGAATTATTTATTTTAATATTTAAACCACCAAACCAGTGTAGACAAGTTAGGTGCTAGCTAGGAGTTAGGTATACCTTATTTTAGTATTTTCAGTGGGCTTTGGTTCATTTGTTTAATCAACCTAACATCCTTAGAAGAAAAACATGGCAAGAATTCACCTTTGGAAAGGTCATGCTGGACTAGCTGATCAGTCTGTTTTTCAGCAGACAAATCTCCAGGTATATGTCTATCTCGACAACATCATGTTTATCTAATGATAGATGCCACACAGGCTAGGATCATGACTCAACTTGGAGGAATGGCTCTGAGATTTTGAGACTCCGTGGGAAGGCACATGATGGGGCCTACTGTTGATCAGATACCTCAGAACAAAACAAAACCATAACATAGAATATACCTTAAAGGGTTTGAGGATTCGGGCTGGGATTGTAGCTCAGCGGTAGAGTGCTTGCCTCGCATGCGTGAGGCCCTGGGTTCGATCCTCAGCACCACATACAAAGCAATAAAATAAATAGCTTGAAAAACAGTTTTAAAAAGCATAATTGAAGCCAGGCACAGTGGCTCACGCCTGTAATCCCAGCACTTTGGGAGGCTGAGACAGAATTGCAAGTTCAAAGCCAGCCTCAGCAATGGTGAGGCGCTAAGCAACTCAGTGAGACTCTGTCTCTACATAAAACACAAAATAGGGCTGGGGATGTGGCTCAGTGGTCGAGTACCCCGAGTTCAATCCCTGGTACCCCCCCCAAAAAAGCATAATTGAATGAAAAAAGCAAGTTGCTTAAACAATCTGAGGTTTATATGAGTATAGTACAAAATAATTCTGTGTATATGTACAAGCATGTAACAATTTATAAAAATGGTAAACTGGGGCTAGAGTTGTGGCTTGGTGGTGGAGTGCTTGCCTAGCATGCGTGAAGCACTGGATTCGATTCTCAGCACCACATATAAATAAAATAAAATAAAGGTCCATCAACAACTTAAGAATATATTTTTAAAAAATGGTAAACTGGTGGTGACAAGGTCTGAATTACGGCAAGGACCATTTCTGATCATTTTGTTGCTACAATTTGCTTCCATTTTGTTAGTTTTCCTCAAGATTTGTGAGATAACCAATATATATTAAAATTTAAGTAGCAAGACTTTCCTATTCTCCCCACATTAAGAACAAGAGTACTGAAATGTGTGAAGCAAAAATGTTTTTAAGCTTTGAAAATTATTGTTTCCTACATTTGCTCCTCATGAACCTTTGAAGATTAGTTTCCTTTAATGTCAAGTACCTTCATTAGCATTTTCCCTATTGGGATTCTCTTTAAATAGCCTAGCTAACAGACATGGTAATCCCTTTAACTGTACAAAGGCAAACCATTTTACTTAGAACACTCTTCAAATGAAGAGCATCCCTAGAGCATCTCTCTGTTTGATGCTGATTTATAACCTAATAACACAAATGAAATATGTGATGAACATCTTCTAGCAAGACAGCTGCGATGAAACGAGGCTGAAGGATACGTCAGAATGAGGTTCTATGTAACCAAACCTGGTTTTATTTTGCAAAGGGCAAGCCATCCTATTTCCAGGCGTTGGAAAGTTTTAAACTTTTGACAGGAGATTTTCTGCAGCACTTCTAAAAATAGAAAAAGGCAGCTGAGTGCCCAGCCTTGAAGAGGACCCATAGGTTTTAAAGAGGCTTATCAGCCACTAAAAGCACTCCTGGAATCCCGGGACTGGGTGCTTCCACCTGTTGAACAAGGATTGGAAACATATAAACATTTGGTGACAAATCCTACTGCACTGAGAGAAACCTTGAAAATATTATATGAGAGAAAAAACCCACTGAAAAATTGACAAGCATAAATGATAGCAATGGTAAAGAGGCTGCTGGTTATGGAAATTTAAGTGGTTACACATGTTATCGGGAATTGAAAACTTGTGCAAAGCAAATATACTGTTCTAACATGTGCTGATTAATTTACAATTTACATGTATGCATTTTCTAATTTTCCTTGTTACATATATAAATGGTTGTGTTGCAATTAATACATACGAATTTTGTATAACCTATCTATAATGGACACTTATATAACTGCTAATAACATCTGTACTTTCATAGGTGTTTTCTTCTTTAATTCTCTTGAAGATCCATGATGCATTACCATCATCCTTCTCTCACAGATGGGGCAGCTGAACTTGGAAATGTGCAGCTCATGGTCAAAAGGTTGAAGAATGGTAGCTACAACTCAAACCCCATCTTCTGAATCCAGAATGTGTGCCTGTTCCATTACACTACATGGCTTTGCCAAGCAGCTAGATGTCATTAAGAAACGACACTGGAGCCAGGCACAGTGGCGCATGCCTGTAATCCCGGCAGCTGAGGCAGGAGGATCCTAAATTCAAAGCCAGCCTCAGCAATTTAGCGAGGACCTGAAAACTCAGCAAGACCCTGTCTCCGAAAATAAAATACAAAAAAGGGCTGGGGGGTGTGGCTCAGTGGTTGAGTTCTCCTGGGTTCAATCCCCAGTACCAAACAACAATAATGACGCTGGAATGTTGATTTGATTACATAAAAAGCATATGAGCGACTAAGTGAGAAATTGTTCTCTCTGCTCAGTTGATGATCCCTGTCTTTCCCCAACTATCTAGTCACCATTTAACCAGGCAACAGAGGTGAAAAGAACTATGATGTTTATATGCAACTCTCTATCCTAAATTAATGTGATCTCCTGTCAGTATCTTTAATCCTGAACTCAGGCCAAAATGAAGGAGAAATTTATTAAATTTCTATTTTGAAATGTATCTAGAGTTATGCAGTTGTTATTATAACATTTTATTTTTGTCCTGAGATTCCAGTTTACTTTTAGCACAAGAATTTGATGTTACTGGAATATAAACAATTTATTTGTGATTGTTGTCAGATGCAGTAATAGAGACTGCATACTGCAAAGTTTGTGCTCATGAAACAGACTATAGAAGATTTATAGGATGTGAAAGACTAGAACAAAAATGAGCTGTGCATGGTGGCGCACGCTTTTAATCCCAGCACTTTGGGAGGCTGAGACAGGAGAACCATGAGTTCAAAGCCAGCCTCAGCAATGGCGAGGCGCTAAGCAACGCAGTGAGATCCTGTCTCTACATAAAACACAAAATAGGGCTGGGGATGTGGTTCAGTGGTCGAGTGTCCCTGAGTTCAATCCTCAGTATCCAAAAAACAAACAAAATGAGAGAGTAACATTATTAAAAGAATGATAACCAAGGACTGCCCCCCTCCTCCTCTAAAATGTTCCCTATAGAGATTACTGCATTTTCAGAGCCAATTCTGAGTTAGGTGGGAAAAGAAAGTATAGAGTAATTCCTAGACCTCTGCTGATCACACCCTTGAGCTTCCCAAAATAATTTATGAGACACTCGTCATTAGGACATGGCACACTAAGAGATGTAATTTCACCATGGGTCTATGTTAGAAATCCAAAATGGGTTTTATTAAATAACTAAATCCAGCTGGGCATGGTGGTGCAAGCCTGTAATCCCAGCACTTAGGGAGGCTGAGACAGGAGAATCGCAAGTTCAAAGCCAGCCTCAGCAATGGCGAGGCACTAAGCAACTCAGTGAGACCCTGTCTCTACATAAAACACAAAACAGGGCTGGGGATGTGGCTCAGTGGTCAAGTGCCCCTGAGTTCAATTCCCAGTACCAAAAAACAAAACAAAACAAAACAATTAAATCCAATGTGAATACCATTTTGAATCTCAGAGAATTTATTTTTATATCACCCCTTAAATTTCTCCCAGAAAAAGCAACCGTGGATCTATGACAAAGTATTTCATTGAATTGTTTACAGAAGGTAGCCAGTTTTAAAAGTACATTTAATAAAAATGTATGTCAATGTCTTTTGGTATCTAGAAGCTGACCTAGTGATTCAAACAGAAAAGTAGATTAGATTCCTGAAATAAATTTCTGATTCCATCACCGACTCATTGTTTAATCTTTTAGTATCTTAGTTTCCCCACCTATAAAATGGGGGTAATAATATTTACTATTAGATAATGTCAGCAAAGCCCTTGGAGAACCTCAGATGAAAGGCGCCAGAAGTATTTTGCTATCTGAAGCATGACCTCATCCTGTCTGAGAAATGGACTTTACTAGGCTTGCTGATTACTCCAGCACCTGATTTCCAAACGTTTCCTCTTCAAATTGCTTTTTGTTTTCTTCACTTTCATTTATACTCTGTGTATTTTCATGGTGCTGTTTGTGTTGTGCTGAGATGATGCTTTGAGGAAGAAACTATTAAGCTGGGCTTCGATTTTTTGCTGTTGTTTTAACTCTTCTGCTTATGTTTAAGATTTGAAACAAATAGAAAAGCACTTAAGCAACTTATGAGAGGTGCTAAGAGTTATACAGTAATAGCCATATCCATTAATTCCTCTTATTTATATTCATTTTACAAGATGATTTGTAGTGCATATATATTTCCTCCATGTATACTTTGTGCAAGTTTTAAGGCAGATGTTGAGACTGTTGCAAATTTTTATGTTTGTGTCCATTTTCTAGAATAAGCTAATAGATGGTAAGGGCAGAGGATTAGGTGCTTAGAACTAAATCTGAGCTTAACCTACAGTCCAACTAACTAGCTAATACATGTTGATCTTCTTGAGAAAATTACCAAGGTCAAAGGGCCTCCTTGGGAATAACCAGATGACTAGAAAACAGAGCTGCTGATTCAATAACAAAACTTAGAGATAAAGGCAGATAGGAAGTTGGTTGCATTTCCCAAGAGCAAAAGCACTTTATTGGCCTAGTGTCTGTCAACCTGCTTATCCAGAGCTTATAAAAATATTTCATGGACTAGGGTTGTGGCTCAGTGGTAGAGCACTTGCCTCCCACATGTGAGGCACTGGGTTCGATCCTCAGCACCTCATAAAATAAATAAATAAAGGTATTGTGTTCATTTACAACTAAAAAAAGATTTTTAAAAAATTCAGAGGAATAGGGGCTGGGGTGGTGGCTCAGTGGTAGTGCGCTTGCCTAGCATGCGTGAGGCACTGGGTTCGATCCTCAGCACCACATATAAATAAATAAGAAATAAAGGTCCGGGGCTGGGATTGTGGCTCAGTGGTAGTGCGCTTGCCTCGCATGCGTGAGGCCCTGGGTTCGATCCTCAGCACCACATACAGAGCAATAAAATAAAGACATTGTGTCCATCTACAAAAAAAAAAAAAAATTTAAAAAAAAAATAAATAAATAAAGGTCCATCAACAACTAAAAAAAAATTTAAAAAAAAATTTCAGAGGAATAAACCATTGGTTTTTGAAACATACCAGTTAATGATAGAAAACTTAGTTCTATTTCCAAAGGAAGGAAAGGTTTCATTTTAAGCTGCCTGCAAAGATGTTATTTTTTTTAACAAAAGGGAATTTATTGGAAGGATATTGGGAGTAATAGCATTGAGTAAACAGCTAGAGAGCCAGGTATTGAAAAGAGCAAGGACCAATGCACTTTCAGAACACAGGAATGATCACAAATGAAGGACAATTCAGCCAGGACACTGCTACTTCTGCTGCTGCTGCTCCAGATATACATTCCATACGGGAAGCATGTGATCAACTTGCTTGGGTCATACACTTGCCTCTTTTTTTTTTGGGTGTTGGTGGATCTTTATTTTATTCATTTATTATTTCTATGTGGTGCTGAGGATCAAACCCAGTGCCTCACACATGCTAGGCAAGCGCTCTACCACTGAGCTACAGCCCCAGCCAATACATCTGCCCCTTAAGGCGGAAAGATGGGGCATCTGAATTAACAGTGCCCTATTAATCTTTACTTACTCATTGAGAAGGAGGTCATTATCCAAATGATGGAAAAAAAAAAAACAAAAACCCACAACAGACATAAAAAGACCAAAAGTAAATAATGACATTTTAAAGCCTTTTAGGTCATGCTTAGGAGCCTGAAAATTAGTTCTAAGATTTTATATATATATATATATATATATATACACACACACACACATATATATTTTGGTGGTGCTGGGGATTGAACCCAAGGCAAGCACTCTAACAACTGAGCTATATACCCAACCCCCTAAGATGTTATATTTTAAGAAACATGCATCACACTACTCAAACACTGCTTGAAATATCTATTGAATTTTGGACAGATCATGGATGACCTATAAAGGATCAAGATGCTTTTATGTAAAATTCCATTGGTTTTACAGTATTTTCAGCTATTACAACCTTTGCTAATTTTATAAAATCAGCACAGGCAGAAACTTTTAAAAATCACTGAATCAAAACTACATTCAAATTAGGAAATCAGAACCATAATAGGCCTTTTTCATTAGCAAAATATTTTTCCTCATGGAGTTCCAAATATTATTGTCAGTTTTAAATCTCTATAGAGAGTAATAATGTTGCCAGATAATCTGGTGAGTCCATGGGTCAGGCCCTGTTTCCTTAATTTATATTCATTATATGTTTATGCTTTAACATCATTTTTTGCTCCTTAAGAAGTGACTGTCAGCCAGGCACGGTGGTGCACGCCTGTAATCCCAGCATTTAGGGAGGTTGAGACAGGAGAATCGCGAGTTCAAAGCCAGCCTCAGCAATGACGAGGTGGTAAACAACTCAGTGAGACCCTGTCTCTACATAAAACACAAAATAGGGCTGGGGATGTGGCTCAGTGGTCGAGTGCCCCTGAATTCAATCCTCAGTACCAAAAAAAGAAGTGACTGTCATGATGGGGTACAATGTAGAATGATGGTTAAGGATGAAGGTTCTGGCCAGGTGCCATGGTGCATGCCTGTGATCCCAGTGACATGGGAGGTCAAGGCAGGAGAATTCCAAGTTCTAGGCCAACCTGGATAAATGAATGAGTGCTGCTGGCTTTAATCCCTGTAACACACCCTGCCAAAGGTTGAAGATTCTGGAGTCAGACTGAGTTCAAATCCTAGTACCAACTTCAAAGGTGATGAAGATTCAATGGGATGCTGTGCATATGGTGCCTAGCATGGTGCCTGAAACATATTAAGTGCCCAATAAATATTAATAATTACTTACTCTAAGTAATTAGCAATTACTTACACTAAGCTTGGAGTGTGACACAGGTTGCTTCTCTGAGTAGACAGACAAAATTTATTGTGCAGGATGTTACTAGGGAGTGCTTTTGATAGACACCTGTGGAAAGGAGAAGAAAACAGGATAGGAAAGAGGGAGAAGTCATTCTATATAATACACACCCCATAACATCAGCCAAACCCACGGAGAAATTCTGGAGTGCAAATAGCCATCAGATTTAGACCATGTGGGGCTGGCAAGGGTCAAGTCTTTTTTTTTTTTTTTTTTTTTTTAAATATTTTTTTTTAGTTGTAGATGGACACAATGTCTTTATTTTATTGCTTTGTACATGGTGCTGAGGATCGAACCCAGGGCCTCACGCATGCAAGGCAAGCGCTCTACCGCTGAGCTACAATCCCAGCCCCAAGGGTCAAGTCTTAATATTCCCTCAATCAGTCATTTGGATGTGCTTTGGTTATTTAGAGGTCTATTGTGGTTTTACGCAAATTTAAGGAATGTTTTTCCTATTTTTATGTAGAATGTCATTGGTATTTTGATAGAAATTGTACTGAATCTGTAGATCACTTTGGATAATGTGGACATTTTAACAATATTCTTTTAATCCATGAACATAGGATGTCTTTTTGTCCTCTTGAATTTCTTTTATCAGTATTATGTGTGTGTGTGGTGCTAGGGATGGAACCCGGGGCCTTGTGCATGGTAGGCAAGTGCTCTACCACTGAGCTACACTCCCAGCCCTATAATTTTCATCATAGAGGTTACTCACTTCCTTAAATTTGTTCTTAGCGTTTTTGTTTTGTTTTTGCAACTATTGCAAATGGGATTGCGTTCTTAATTTCTCAACAGTGTTGTTACTGGGGTAGGAAAAAAAGCTACATTTTGTTATGTTTTGTTTTGTGGTACTGGGGATTGAACCCAGGGTCTCATGCACGCAAGGCGCACCTTACCACTGTGTTACACCCCCAGCCCTTTTCATTTTGAGATAAGATCTTGCTAAGTTGCCCAGCTGGCCTCGAATCTGTCTCAGCCTCCCAAGCAGCTAGGAAGCTGCTGATTAGTGTATGATTTTGTATGTTGCAAACCTACTGAATTTGTTGATCAGTTCCATCAGCTTTTTGGTGGAGTTTTTAGTTTCTCTTTTTCCTATATAAAATCATGCTGCCTGCAAAAAGGGACTATTTGACTTCCTCCTTTTCTATTTGACTTCTCTTCATTTCTTTTTATTGACATGGCTAAGAATTCCAATACTATATTAAATGAGAGAGATGAAAATAGACATCTTTTTCCTGACATTAGAGAAAATGATGTCAGTCTTTCCCCATTCATTGATATTGACTGTGGATTTGTCATAGGCTTTATTTATTGTGTTGAGGTATGTTTCTTCTGTACTAATTTTTTTTTTTTTTTTTTTTTTTTTTTGTGCCAGGGATTGAACTCAGGACTCGACCACTGAGCCACATTCCCAGCCCTATTTTGTGTTTTATGTAGAGACAGGGTCTCACTGAGTTGCTTAGCGCCTCGCCATTGCTGAGGCTGGCTTTGAACTCGCGATTCTCCTGTCTCAGCCTCCCAAAGTGCTGGGATTACAGGCATGTACCACTGCACCTGGCTTGTACTACATTTTTGATGGTTTTTATCATGAAGGAATTTCATTGAATGCTTTTTTCTGCATTTATTGAGATGATATAGTTTTCATCCTTCATTTTGTTGATGAGATGTATTATATTTATTGATTTCCAGATGTTGAATCACTTTGCATTGATTGTGGAATGAATTCCATTGGTTCATGGTGCTTTTTGTGCTGTTGGAAATTACTTGCTAGTATTTTGTTAAGAATTCTTACATTTGGGCTGGGATTGTAGCTCAGTGGTAGAGCGCTTGCCTTGCATGCGTGAGGCCCTGGGTTCGATCCTCAGCACCACATACAAAGCAATAAAATAAAGACATTATGTCCATCTACAGCTAAAAAAATATTTAAAAAAAAAAAAGAATTCTTACATTTATGGTCATTAGGGATATTGGTCTGTAGTTTTTATTTGTTGTTTTTTTTATCTGGTTTTAGCATCAGAATAATGCTGGTCTCATAGAGTGAATTTGAAGGGGTTCCTCCCTTTCACTTCTTTGGAGTAGTTTAAGAGGAATTGGCATTGGTTCTTTAAAAGTTTAGTAAGATTCAGCAATGAAGCCTGGTCCTAGGCTTTTCTTTTTTGGGAAACTTTTCATTAATGATTCAATATTCTTATTTGTTATTAGTCTGTTTAGGTTTTTTGTCTTCCTGGTTTAATTTTGGTAGGTTAAGTGTCTACAGAAATTTATATCCATTTTTGTCTAGGTTTTCCAATAGTCCATAATAATCCTTTGTACTTCTGTGGTATCAGTTAATGTCTCCTTTTTTTGTTTCTGATTTTATTTAGATATTTTCTCTTTTCTTGGTTATTCTAACTAAAGCTCAATTTTTTGGGGGGGGGTACTGGGGATTGAACTCAGGGGCACTCGACCACTGAGCCACATCCCCAGCCATATTTTGTGTTTTCTGTAGAGACAGGGTCTCATTGAGTTGTTTAGCACCTCGCCATTGCTGAGGCTGGCTTTGAACTCGCGATTCTCCTATCTCAGCCTCCCTAAGTGCTGGGATTACAGGCTTGAGCCACCGCGCCCGGCTTTGTTTGTTTTTTTTAATATTTATTTTTTTAGTTGTAGGTGGACAGAATATCTTTTTTATTTTTATGTGGTGCTAAGGATCGAACCCAGTGCTTCATGCATGCTAGGCGAGCACGCTACCACTGCGCCACAATCCCAGCCCCGAAAGCTCAAACTTTTTTTTTATTTTTATTTTTTAGTTGTAGATGGACACAACATCTTTATTTATTTTTATACGGTGCTGAGGATTGAACCCAGTGCCTCACGCATGCAAGGCAAGTGCTCTTCCACTGAGCCACAATCCCAGCCCCTAAAGCTCAATTTTTATACTTCCAAAATATCAACTAACCAGGTGTGGTGGCACACGCCTGTAATCCCAGCACTTAGGGAGGCTGAGACAGGAGAATCACGAGTTCAAAGCAAGCCTCAGCAATGGCGAGGCGCTAAGCAACTCAGTGAGACCCTGTCTCTACATAAAACACAAAATAGGGCTGGGGATGTGGCTCAGTGGTTGAGTACCCCTGAGTTCAATCCCCGGTACCAAAAAAAAAAAAAAAAAGAACAAAAAACAAAAAACACCCAAGATAATCAACAAAAAATAAAGGTTTATTTTGATTCACACTTTTGGAGGTTCCAGTTGATGGCTGGATAGCCCTGTTACTTTTGGGCCTGTGGCAAAGCATCATATGAAGGCAGGAGCATAGGGTGGCTCACCTCATGGCCAGGAGCAACAACAACAAAAAGAGGCTCCTGCATACTCTTTGTGCACATGCTCCCAATGGCCTAAGACCTCCCTTCAAAACCTAAGACCTCCACCTTTTAAAGTTTCCAACTCTTCCCAACAGGATCAAGTTGGAGCATTTGAGGACATTCCAGATCCAAACTATAAGAGTTTATTTATTTGAAATCTTTCTATTTAAAAAAAAATGGAACTTATTGCAATAAACAAACTTCTTAGTACAATCACATGTAACTTTAGTTATGAAAGCATGGTGCCTGTGTACATAAATACGCACCACAGGTAAGACTCAGTAATCACTATCTCATTGTATTCAAAATTCTTCAAGCCCTTGGTGTCTGCAGTATTGGTGTTAGTTGGATCCTACAATGCCAAACAAGGAAAAAAGAAATTATAGAACAGCTACAAGTAAGAATCTACAGGTTAAATATAACCTTTTAAAGATTGGGGGGAAATATATTTTGGTTCTAGAAAACATCTTTTTTTTTTTGGTACCAGGGATTGAACTCAGGGGTACTCAACCACTGAGCCACATCCCCAGCCCTATTTTGTGTTTTATGTAGAGACAGGGTCTCACTGAGTTGCTTAGCGCCTCGCCAATTGCTGAGGCTGGCTTTGAACTTGCGATTCTCCTGTCTCAGCCTCCCAAAGTGCTAGGATTACAAGCGAGAGCCACCGCACCCAGCTTTAGAAAACATTAGTGCTAAGAGTAAATGTTCTAGGGCGGGGATTGTAGCTCAGCGGTAGAGCGCTTGCCTCGCATGCGTGAGGCCCTGGGTTCGATCCTCAGCACCACATACAAAGCAATAAAATAAAGACATTGTGTCCATCTACAACTAAAAAATATTAAGAAAAAAAAAAAAAAAAGAGTAAATGTTCTAAAGCTGACTTGCCTGGGTTTTAATCTGTCTCACTCTGAGTGTCATTTCACATCTCTGTTACTCAGTTTGCGATCTATTAAATTGAGATAACACTATCTCCCAGGATAACTGTGGTAATCAAATCATTTAATACACATCAAGCACTTGAAATTGTTTTGAGCATTAGTAGATGATAACAATCACTGCAAAAATAAGAAGTGAGGGACAACTTAATAGAACCTATGCAAATATATCCACACACATATAAAGGCCTTTATATAGATCTCTTTTGCCTTTGTTTTAGATAAAAAGAAGCCCAACTATGAGCAGTTGGGCATGGTGGCACGAGTCTGTAATCCTGGCTATTTGGGAGGCTGAGGCAGGAGGATGTCAAGTTTGAGGTTAGCATGGGCAACTTAGGGAGACCATCTCAAGATAACATTTTAAAAAGGGCTGTGGATGTAGTTCCATGGTGGAGTGCATGAGACCCTGGGTTCCATCCCCAATACCACACACACATGAAAAATCCCATCAAGAGATGTAAATAACTATTATGGTATTCCCTATAAAGGATTGTATAGCATGGAGTAGATTCTGGTATTTTTAGCTTAAGAATGGTACTCTTTAAAAGTGGGGAAACAAAGCAGTCACACTGGTGCACACCTGTAATCCCAGCTACTCGGGAGGCTGAGGCCAGGAGGATTGTAAGTTTGAGGCCAGCATGGGCAATTTAGTGAGAACCTGTCTCAAACTTTAAAAAAGAGCTGGGAATGTAGCCGAGTGATAGAGTGACCCTGGGTTCTTTTCCCAATACTGAATAAACAAATCTCTACAATATCAATTTTGAACCAGGGGTACACAGTCATCTACCTCACTTTCCCAAGAAACAGACTAAAAACTAAAGGAAGCTCAGTGTTCTATTGAGGGGCCTAGAACAAATTAACAATAGACAATGTAATTCTAAATAGTACTTCAAATTTTGATAACTGTCCCCCTTTTCTGCATAGAGAAAATAGAAGCAATGAGAAGAAATCACAATACATTTATAGGAGAGGCATTACCAGCACCCAGAATTTTTTTTTTAAGTTTTTTTTTTTTTTTAGTTGTAGATGGACACAATGTTTTTATTTTATTGCTTTATATGTGGTGCTGAGGATCGAACCCAGGGCCTCACGCATGCGAGGCAAGCGCTCTACTGCTAAGCTACAATCCCAGCCCACCAGCACCCAGATTTTAAAACTCCAATGTTTCTTATTTTGGAGACTGAGGCAAAAGGATTCCAAGTTTGAGGTCAGCCTGGGAAACTTAGCAAGACCTTCTCAAAATAAAATCAAAAGGGCTAGGGGTGTAACCCAGTAGAGCACTTGCCTAGCATGGGTAAGACCCCTGGGTTCAATCCCCAGAACCATAAAAAAAGGAAAACAAAAAACCCAAAATGTTTCCATTACCCTTAATTTCATTGATTTTTTAAAGGCAAAATAAAATGAATTAGTGCAGCATGTTATATATTCAAAGTGTCTTTGTGTGTTCAATGATGTATTCAGTTGTCCCTTAATCATATCTGCCCATTGTTTGGTCTAACCTTGGGAAACTGCCCAAACCCCACCCCACCTCGTGAGGTTGCTGTTCAAAGGGCCACCTTGGCAAGTGTGTTCAATCATACATTCTTTTCAGAGATCCTCCATACACTGACTGAGCCATCAAAATCACCCTCTTGACATTTAAGTCACAAGGCAGAAATTGTTACCGGGAAAAGGCAAAGGATGGCTGCTGACGTCTCCCTCCAAACCAACCTTCAGTTCCCATGTTTTCTGGTCTTGGAGTCTAAGATGTATATTCTTCCAATCCTCATCCCAGCCCTTCTCCTCTCTTCCTGGTGGAACAGGGTTTTTATTCTTTACTATCAGGTCCTGACTAAACATGTAACCATCTCTACTTCAGTAAACTGCTAAAACTCAACACATAGACAGTGAAGAAATAAGAATTGAGACTACCACTTTGTGCTTAGTACCTGGGGAGAGAAAATACATGAGACTGAGGAAATACATGAGCTAAATAGAATGTAGAGATTTTTTTTTCAGTAGAAGAACATTTTGAAGTCCTTTGAGATATTTTCTTGACATTTTAGTCAATTACCACACCCTGTCAATTCTACTCAAATATTTTTTCTTATCCTTTTTTTCACACCCATAGCCTTCTCTTACCTAAATGATACCCTCTTAAGCAATATAAATAGATCTAAGAAGACTTGATGGCTATTTTTTTTTCTTTTTTTTTTCTTTTATTTATTTTTCTCAAAAGTTGCATTTTAATACATGCTATCAAACATAACAGAAAAAAACAAATTTTCAGAAGCTGTACACACTATTCACTGAAAATATTTGTTGAGGCAAATAGAAAAAAAAATTATTACAATCATAATTTTTCTAACTTTGCACAAAATTATAAGATTACATTCTTCATATTAAACATCTTTATATGCACTTTCAATGAACAGTATATATATATATATATATATATATATATATTTTTTTTTTTATCAACCATCTTTACTATACCCATTCCTCTTTCCTGCCCCCCGACTCCCCCATGTCGCGTCCAGTGTTTCTCTATTTCTCTTATGTTTCCCATTCCCACCTCCCTTATTCATCAGCATCCACTAATCAGAGAGACCATTTGGCATTTGGTTTGACTTGATGGCTATTTTAAGAACACTCAAATGCCAAGTCTTTTACTGATACTCACCTTCCTCACGAAGACCTCTTACTAATCACCACTGCCTTTACTGCTTTGGTTGGGCTCCTTCCTTTTTCCTTAAATTATCCACCACACTGCTGAATCCAGGTTGAACTTGTTAAAAGTTTTTAGAAAGGGCTCAAGAATGAGAGAGAGAGAGAGAGAGAAAAAAAAAAAAAAAAGCATAACATAGTGAAAGATACAAAGTACCTCTCTAATACAGTCGGGCTTGTTCTTTTTATTCAACTAATTTTTATTTTTAAGAGGTCTCACTATGTTGTCCAGGCTGACCCCAAACCTCTTTAGGCTCAGGTAATTCTCGTGCCAAAGCCTCCTGAGCAGCTGAGACTATAGGTGTGTGCTACCACACCTGGTTCAACAAATATGTGAATGCTCTATGTGATCACCACCATGAATAAATTACACTTCCCTGGTCTCAAGAGGCAGGTGGCACTACGAATTGCTAATATTGTGGCAAGGGTAATATAGGATATAAAGAGCACAAAGAGGCAGTAGCATATATCACCTTAATCACTTTAAAATGTCCAGGAAAGGGGGCTGGGGTGTGGCTCAGTGGTAGAGCGCTTGCCTAGCATGTGTGAGGCACTGGGTTCGATCCTCAGCACCACATACAAATAAATGAATAAAATAAAGGTCCATCAACATCTTTAAAAAAAAAATTAAAAAAAAAAAAAAAGTGTCCAGGAAGGGTTGGGGCTGTAGCTCAGTGGTGGAGTGCTTGCCTAGCATGCGTGAGGCACTGGGTTTGATCCTCAGCACCACATATAAATAATAAATGAATGAAGTAAAAATCCATCAACTTAAAAAAATATTTAAAAAAAAGGAGGGGGCTGGGGTTATGGTGCAGTGGTAGCGTGCTCACCTAGCACGCATGAGGCACTGCGTTCGATTCTCAGCACCACAAAAATAAAATAAAATATTCTGTCCACCTACAACTAAAAAAATAAATATTAAAAAAAAAAAAAAAAAAAAGGAGCCCAGGAAAGGCAGAATGTTGTGCTCTCCCTCTTTAGCTGGAAGATTCACCAGTTATTTGAGACCTTTGGAATGACTCCCTCCCTCCATCCCTCCCCGACTGGTTTGGGTGTGGGCATGAGCTGGCTCCAGCTTGCAGGGATTTCCCCTCATTGGGGCTCTATTGGTTGTCTCATGCTGCTTGTGATGGATTTTCCCAGCTTCCATGTCATTCAACCCAGGAAGCCAGAGCTTCCCACTTCTCACTGCTCGTTTTTGTGATCATAAAGATCTTAAGTTACCCCCCACTCCTCCCCCCTCAAAAAAATATAAGCCACCTAAAATAGTATTTAAGGGAATTAGGGAAGATTTCATTGAAGTTCTGCCTAAAAAGCCAAAGCCTTAAGAATAAGAATTAATGAACAATAAGATTAGGGAAAGGGAGAGAACAGGAAAGAGGAAGTGTTCCCAAAGAGTCTAAGAATGTGTAGAAGACAAGAGCACATGTTTAAGAAACTGCAAGTAATTCACTATGCCCAGAGCGTGGAGTGCAAGGGTTTCTCTCTGTTTGTGTTCTGTGGCAGGTTACTTTTCAAACCTCCCAGAAGGGCACATGGAGCCTTGGCCAATCCAGGCCAAAGAGAGACAGGCAATCAAGCAGGGAGTTTCTTCTTCTTTCAGTCTGTGGCGGCCTTCTTGGTTTGGTGTCCCACGCTCAGGACTCAATTCATTCTTGGTGATTGATGCTAATAAAATCTTCCTTAGAGTAAGACCCCACAGCAATAGGGCACACCATTGCTGGCCTATAATCCCAGTGACTCAGAAGGCTGAGACAGGAGGATCACAAATTTGACGCCAGTCTCAGCAACAGAAAGGCCCCAGCATGATTTTACTCTAGGACCTTAATAAGGACAACACAAACAGTATCTTACCTTCATGCATTCAGTGAGAGTTCCTTGTTCGCATAGCCAACATACAGCCACTTTCAGTAGACTTTCAAACCTAAGGAACTGGATTTTGCATCTTTAGCATAGGAATGCCTATGTGCTCTCCCTAACTGTGGTATGAAATTTGTCAATTCTTTCATTTCCAAGTTGCAGTTGTTTCCAATGAATGAAAATCTGTTTACTTCCAGTTTTGGTTTTTAGGATGAGAAGTTTATAAAATTTAAAGATAATTTAAGGATGTCATTCAAAGAAAGGAAGCAAATTGTTTCCAGAAATTTTAAAACTGGCATTGTACTGTGGTGTTCCCTGGACCACTGCTGTCACCCAAAGTTACTTGTACTTAATTTCTAGAGGCCCTAGTCCCTATTTCCAGGCTAATGACTTATTACATTTTTCCTTCTAAAAGGATTACAACAAGGCAGCAACTATTGAAAATACAGATGATCTCCAGCATGCATTCTCAACGGGGATGAAAATTGGTTTGTGGGGGGCCAAAATTTCTATTTTGTATAACACAAAAACATATACAATACATAAATAGATATATGTGTAAAATTTCATGGGAACGGGCTATTAGAAAAATGTAATCTAAAAAGACTTTTGGGGGAGGTGAAGAAGAAAAGCTTAAGAGACTCTGGTGCAGAGATTCTTTTGTCAAGTAAGGAAAATCTAAAGTAACTACCTGAATTATTCAAAATCTCTGGATAAGTGGGGTGCAGTGGTGCACACCTGTAATCCCAGTGGCTCAGGAGGCTGAGGCAGAAGGATTGCAAGGTTGAGGCCAAGCTTAGCAACTTAGTGAGAACCTGTCTCAAAAAAAAAAAAAAAAAAAAAAGACTGGGAATGTGGCTCAATGGTAAAGTGCCCCTGGATTCAATGCCCAGTGCAAACCAAAAAAAAAAAAAAAATCCTGGATAAACTAGAAAATCATGGTTGTACTATTTCTTTCTTTTGGCACTCCATGGG
>PVHX01006742.1:0-54271 GCA_004024805.1 Geosciurus inauris
GCTTAGAGAATTTCAAGAAAACCCGGTCAGGAAGGGGAGGGGTTGGGTACAGGAAGAGAAGGCCATAGTCCTTCCTGATGGGCCAGGAAAACTCGCTGATTGACAGGAGGCATGTCCACTAGTGACGTCACATCTGGCTTGCAGCTCTGCTGATCAGCTTCTTATTTGGGCATCTTGGACCCTGACCAAACCTGACAGTTTTAACATGTATTAATGATGAAATCTATGAATGAATAACTTTAATAACAAACTCATTGATTGATTTTCCATGAGTTTTATATCAGCTGAAATCTAACTGAATCCTCCAAAGTCAATTCTCATCTTGGGGATCATTATTTATAAATGTCCTTTTTTAGAATTTAATTTAATTAATAAACTTGTACAGCCTTTCTTATAAACCAGATAGCTATATCAGACATGCTATAGTAATAAAGACACACCATATATTTGTTAAAATCACACACTCAATCTCCCTTTCATCCCAGCAGGAAAAGTAGTCTGTCATGGACTACACATTTCTAGTGACTTGTGTGCTTACTTGGAGTTATTATTTAGTGAACTCTAGATTCTATATGGTTTGAATATAATAATATCAAGATATACATCCCAAACCCTATTTTTATTTTTTTATTTTGAGACAAGTTATAAGTCACCAAATATGGTCTTGATATTGTGATTCTCCTGCCTTAGCCTTCTGAGTCTCTGTAGATATACTACAGATTTTAACAGATGCCTTTTGATGACCTAAGTACCATGGCCTATATGTCTACAATAAGGAATTATTCTTTTATTTTTTTACTCCAAATCACCTACCACAATAAGAATAAATTCCCTTTTTATTTATGGTATCCAAGCACGGTAATGAAAAAATATATAATGCATTGTTTAGTTACACACTGTCATAATCCAGGATGCTCAGAATTTCCCACAATTCATTTGTTTGGCTTGATTCACCGACATCCTTAATCACAAGCCTCTAAATACCATAGATTCCAAAGAGATTAGATATAGAGTAGTTTCAAAAAAGACAAGGATAAAAACCTGATAAAGTATAATTGATGAGAATTACCATTGATGAGAAACACTTTTAATGAACCATTTATTTGGATATTTGCTGTATCTCCATTCCTACTTCCAGCTGCCTTAATCCCCTGGAATTGAGTTCCAGTGAATAGCCCAATTTGGGTAATTGATGATGATGATTATGTGAATTAGTCATGATGGTAACACAGAAGACATGTTCTTCCCACCTGACTCAATACTATAAATCCAGTTCTTAATGTGCCCTTAGAACATCTGTCGCTGAACAAATCATCACTTATTTAGTACTGCTGATGGAATCCAAGGTGTTTAGGAAAATGTTCATCAGTTAAGAAAAAAACTACATAAGAGTTGGGGATTTGACTGAGTGTAATAGTTCTTGCCTAGCATTTTTGAGTCCTTGGGTTCAATTCCTAGCACTGCAAAACAAAAGAAGACAGAACAAAAAACCTGTGCCCAGCGAAGGTCAATTGGGCATATTCTGTCCCCAATACAGCTTCTTTTGTGTAAACTATGCATTTCCTATAAATATTATGGCTTACTCTGAAGTGGAATATCTGTAATTCCAGAACGCCAAAATACACAAAAATTCATCTCACTTGAAAGCTGTCTGGTTTCAGTTTATTCTTTGTAAAAGTTAGTTGCAGTCACATTTGACACATTCAAAGTGGCATAGTAAAGGATGAAAAGAGTAAGAAACTTGTCTCTCACCATCTTCCATTTATTTATTTACTTTTCATTTTCATCATTCATATATGGCACTATCAAAATTAATAGGTATCCTCACGAACAATTTTAGGAAATTGAGTAATGTTTGTGTTACCTTTAGTCTTACAGACTCCACTCATTTCAAAAGGTATTATTTCTTACCCCTTTCAGTGGTGTGGTTTCATATATTGGTAATAAAGTAAAAGTTTTTTATCATGTGATGCACTCTTTCCTTGGATCCTCTAATCCACAATATTTGCATGTTTTTAAATTTGTGTGCAATAATGATCATTCTGTGATGTCAAATTCTATGTTTTTTGACAAATATATGTTACCTTGTATGCACTGGGAATCCCACAATATCTCACAGTATAGTTTTACCATCAAAGAAATGAAAGAGTTGCTTCCCTTATTCAATTCTCTCACTTCTACCCTGAGCTCCAGAGAATATATGAACTTTTATCATTGCTCAAGTTGGGCTTTTTCAGAATGTTATGTAATTGGAATCAAACAATATCAAGCTTTTAAGACTGGTTATTTGACTTAAAAATATTAGACACTATTAAGATTATTTGACTTAAAAAAATAGACACTTTTAAGATTCATCCATGTCTTTTATGGCTTGATAGCCCATAATTTTGCAAGCAGAATAACATTATATTGTATGGATTTACTATAGTTTGTTAATGAGTTCAGCTATCTAAAGTCATTTTGGTGTTTAGAAGATTTTTTGATTATGAATGAAACTGCTATAAGTAATCATGTCTGAGTTTTTATTTTGATATATCAGATCTGTTGACTAAATCCCTAGGGGGCAAATGCTGGATAATACAGTATGGATATTTGTACCTTTCAAAAGTAACTGCATATTTTAGTGTTCACATTAGCAATGAATGAGAGTCTATTCAGTATTATATGCAGTAATTAATATCTTTAGGATTCTTGGATTTTAGCCATTTATCAGGTATGCAGTAATATCTAATTTTATTTTATTTAAAATTTCCTAGTGACAAATGATGTTGAATATCTTTTCCTATGCTTATATGCCACCTATATATCTTCTTGATCAAAGAATCTATTCAGATATTTTACCTATTTTGGGTTATTTATATTTTTTTGCTGTTGTTTTAAAAATTCTTTCTAAACTCCTGATAAAAGTTCTTTATCAGATATGTGTTTTGCAAATACTGAATCACAATATGAGGCTTTTTCTTTCATTCTCTTGGAAGAGTTTTGCACAGATAAATTTTTACACTTAATATCAAACATTATTTATTTCTGTCATCATATTTGATATTTTATTAAAAGTGTAAATACATAGTAAACTATGTTTTCAAATGTGTTTCTCCTAAAAGTTTTATAATTTCACATTTTACTTTTAGGTATAACCAACATGGTGTCAATTTTGTGAAATTTTAGGTTTTGTTTCTAGATTCATTCACCTTAAAAGGGGCATAAACTTATCTCAGCACCAGGATTTGAAAGACAATCTTTTTCTGCCATTTATCCATTATCAAAGATCAGCTGAATTTCCTCGTACATGTCTATTTCTGGGCTTTTTGATCTGTTCAACTGATCTATGTGTTCAACTTTCACCAAGGGAATACAGTCATGATTACTATATACTTATAATTTGAAATCAGATAGTATCAGTCTAACTTTATTCTCCACTATTTTATCATTCATTCGGAGATTATGTTTTTTTCTTATAAACTTTAGAAATCAGCTTTTGTCATTTATAAAATAATCATTTTTTAAATATTCTGTGAACACTTTGGCATCTATGTTCATGAGAGTTTTGGTCTCATGAACTAAATTTGGTTGTAGTTGTAGATTTTCTTGCTTATAATATGTTTATCTGATTGGACTATTAAAGTGATGCCAATCTCATAGAAAGACATGGAAAATGTTTCTTTTCTGTTTACATTTTCTTCCTTTGCTTATATTGTCTTACCTTTTCTGAAAGTTGGTAATGTTTTTTCTTGAATATTTGCTGGCAATAATACCAGAATGTTGTCTCTTTTCTTCTTGTTGTACATGGATAGAAGTTATATCTTTTCACAGAACTAGCTTTTAGTTTCATTTACTTTCTCTTTTGTCTTCAATTTTATTGATCACTTCTCTAATTTTTAATATTTAGTTTTCTTGCTTTCTGTAGACTGAAAGTTCTCTTCTTTCTGTAATCTCATATGGTAAAACTTAGATTACTGATCTTAACCTTTTATTCTTTTAAATTTATATAGTGCTATAAGTTGTCTTTCATATATTCCTTTCCCTGTACTTCAGACATTTTGTTAAGTTCTATTTTCATTTTCATTTTGAATTACCTCAAGATATATTTAATTCCTCTTGAGATTTCTCCATTGATCCATGTAATGTTTAGAATATATTGTTTAGTCTCCAAATATCTGACTGAGTATTTTCTAGTTATCTTTCTATTGCTGATTTCATGTTTAATTCCTTTGTGATCTGAAAACATATTTTATGTGATTCCTATTCTTGGAATTTATATAGGTTTCTTTTGTGACCCAGAATTAGGTTTATTTTGCTGAATGTCTCATGTAAATTTCAAAAGAATGTGCCTCTGCTCTTGTATTCTATAAATGTTAACTATATCAAATTGGTTGACAGGACATTTATCAGGATGGTGAATTGACTTCTTCACCTTTATATGAAGTCTCTCAAGTCTAGAATAGCCTCCTTTTTCTAAAATCTTTTGTTATTTTAGAAATGTTTTTGTCCCACTCAAAATTCATACATAGAAGTCTGAATACACATGGCGATGATATTAGGGAAAAGGGCTTTGGAGGGTTGTTTAGATCAGAATGCAGAGCCCTTATGATTCAGGTTAGAATGCTTATAAATAAAGACCTCAGAGAGGTAGTTAGTTCCTTTCACCACATAGGGGCATATTGAGAATGTGCCACTTAGAACCAGAAAACAGATTCTCAATAGACAATGAATATTCTGGTGACTTGGTCTTAGACTAACTTGTATGCAGAACTGTGGTAAATAGATTCCTATCATTTTTAAGTTACTAAGTTTATAATATTTTGCTATTATAATACCTGAATAGAATATACAACTGTTTTGTTTGAAATTAATGTAAATGCTCTAGATTTGCTTTGATTGGCATTAACATGGTGTATTTTTTTAACCTCTTTATTTTAAACCTAATCCATATTTCTTGTAGTTAACACATAACTAGTTCTTTTTTGTTATACATATCTGTATTTTAAATGGCACAGTTAGAACAATTTGAGCAATTTAAACTTCCATTTATATAGTTGTTTTAAGATCTGCCATGATCCTAATTTTTTTATCATTACATCTGTTCTTTGTGTCTTGTTTTCCTCTTTTTCAGGCTTTGTTGGTGTTAATTGACCATTTTATATGATCCAATATTATCTCCTCAATTAACATAGTCATTAGACTTTTAAAGAAGTCAACAATTGACCTAGAGATGCATTATACATTTTAACTAATCCTCAACTAACAATGTGTTTTATAAAAGGTTATTTCTAATTCCATATTTCTTTCCCTTAAGTTATTGCTATAATGAATGCCATGTATCAATACCATCCAATATCTTGTTGTTTTATCCCTTTAAAAATAGTTTTTAAGTGAATTAGTGTTTTAGTCTGCTTTTCTTCACTGTGACCAATATGCTTGATGGAAAAAATCTTAGAGGACGAAAAGTTTATTTTGGCTCACAATTTCAAATTCTCAGTCCATAGATAGCTGACTTCATAGCTCTAGGCCCAAGATGAGGAAAAACATCATGGCAGAAGAATGTGGCAGAGGAAAGAAGCTCAGGACATGGCAACAAGAAAGCAGAGAGAGATATACTGGGGCAAATATAAATTATAAAGCCACGCCCACCATGACCACCTTCCTCCAACCATACCCTACCTGCCTAGAGTTACCTCCAGTTAATCTGTGTCAGTGGACTAATCCAATGATTATCTTACTACTCACATTATATAATCATTTTACCTCTGAACTTTCTTGCATTTTCTCACATAAGAGTTTTGGGGAATGCTTTATATATAAACTATAACAATTAGAATAAAACTGAAATATTTTACTCCACATTTATTTAATCCTTTGATGTTCTTCCTTTGGTATATTATTTTACTACCTAAATACATTTTAACATTTTTTGGGGGGGTACTGGGGATTGAACTCAGGGGTACTCCGACCACTGAGCCACATCCCCAGCCCTATTTTGTGTTTTATGTACAGACAGGGTCTCACTGAGTTGCTTAGCACCTCGCCATTGCTGAGGCTGGCTTTGAACTCGCAATTCTCCTGTCTCAGCCTCCCTAAGTGCTGGGATTACAGGCTTGAGCCACCGCGCCCGGCTTCATTTTAACACTTTTTGCATGGTGAGCCCATTCAGTAGTGTGTGTGTGTGTGTGTGTGTGTGTGTGTCTACATTTCTTCTTTTCTTTTGGAGGATAATTTCTCTGTACATAGAATTGTAGGATGGTGATTTGTTCTTTCAATACTCTCAGGATTTCACATCACTCTTTTCTTGCTTATGGGGTTTCTTTTACTTATACCAATATAAGTAATCCCTATCCCTTTGGCTTATTTCAACGTTTTCTCTTTGTTGTATTTTCTGATAGTTGAATGTGATATAATTTTTTTATGTTGTTGTTGTTTGGTTGGTTTTGTGTTTTATTTTTGTATTTATATTGGTGTTCACTAAGCTTCTTGAATCTGTTGTTTAATGCCTGACATTAATTTTGAAAAGCCTTTATTATCTCAAGTTTTTATTTAAAATAGTTGTTCTTCTAGCCGGGCACGATGGTGCAAGCCTGTAATCCCAGCATTTAGGGAGGCTGAGACAGGAGAATCGTGAGTTCAAAGCCAGCCTCCACAATGGCGAGGTGCTAAGCAACTGAGTGAGACCCTGTCTCTATATAAAACACAAAATAGGGCTGGGGATGTGGCTCAGTGGTTGAGTACCCCTGAGTTCAATCTCCAGTATCAAAAAAAAAATAGTTGTTCTCCATTTTTTCTTTTATCTATTTCTCTGTTTCTATTATTCCAAGTACGCATGTTATACCTTTTGAAATTGTCCCAGTTATTCTTCTCTTTCTCTCTTTTCTTTTCTTTTTTAGTACTGGAGATTGAATACAGGGGTACCCCACTACTGAGATACATTCCCAGACATCATTTATTTTTTTATATATTTTTTTGGGTATTGCTAAGTTTCCCAGGCTGTTCTAGAGCTTGTGTTCTTCCTACCTCAGTCTCCCAAATAGCTGAGATTACAGGTGTGCATCACCGTGCTTGGCTTGTCCTACCACTTTTGAAAGGTTGCTTTTCTCATTACATTTCAGTTTTGAACATTTCTACCAGTCTATTTAAGTGTCTATAGATTTTTAAACCATCAAATTAATTGCTTGACTATTTCTGGTCTACCTATAAGCCTGTCTACAACATTTTTCATTTCTACTATCATGTTTTTCTCCATAATTTCTGTTTGATTCTTTTTAAAAGTTTTCATATCTGTGCTAAATTTTCCATATGTTGTAACATGTTAACTTTTCTCCATAAGATCCATTAACATATTAACCAAAATTATTTTAAATTTCTTGTCTGATAATTTCAAAACACCAGTGGTATGAATCTAGCTTTTTTCCTCTTTATACTATGCTTTTCTTCTTGAATGCCTTGTGATTATTTTGGTGAAACCTGGACTTCTATATGAAACAATAAAAACTGAGATAAACAGACTTTTACTGTGGGATTTTATGTTATTCTGGCTAGGATATAGACATGCTTGTAGCCTTGATATAAATATTAGGTACCAGGGGTTCAAATCTCTCTAGGGTTATTGTTTTGTCTCCATTTTTGGGGGGCTTCTTTTAGAACTCCTCCTTAGACAGAGTCTGTGCCTTGCTCTTCTTTCAGCTGTAATCAAGTTTATGGGAATCTTATATGGTTAAGAGGTAAATTGTTTGTGATGATTAAACCTCCATCTGTGACCCAAAGCTGTTTTCCTGGACCTTCCAGGAGTGTTTACCACCTCATTTTCCTTAACTGTTATCTAGGACAAGAAGGATGTTGTGATGGGAATGAGATGTCTCTTCTCTAGGTGGGATATGGATCATGTACAGTCTTCTTTGGGCAGGAGAAGACTTTGAGCCTATTTCAAAATTGTCACTCTTCCCTTTTCTCTGTCAACACCCTGGGGGAATCTTCTAACTTTTCATCATGAGAACCTGAAAGAGTTTTTGGAAATACAGTCCACTAAATTGTCCCAGTCTCATTAACTATGGCACTGCTGGAGATTCTCATTCTCAAGCTCGTCTACCCATAAACTCCAGTAATTCATCAAGATTACCATTTAAAAGTTCCCAACAATTCATAGTTCTAACAGCTCTTGCTTCAAGGAACCAGAATTTTATTGAGACTCTTGAATTTTAAAAAATCTCTTCAGATCTCAAGGTGATGTTTTACCTTGATACCTCAACTATCTGATTAGTTTTTTTTTTCAGTTTCACATTTAATTATCTTTTACTTAATAATGAAATGAAAAAATAATAATACAATCTACATACATATATTTATTGCAAATACTTAAAATTCTTATGTAAAATTATTTTTCTATATTTGTGAAAAAATATGACTTATTAAATCATGTTGATACCAACTTCCCTGTACATACTCTCAATCTCAATGTTAGCAATTCCTTTAAAAGGGCAAAAGGTGGGGCTGGGATTGTAGCTCAGCGGTAAGAGTGCTTGCCTTGCATGCGTGGGGCCCTGGGTTCGATCCTCAGCACCACATACAAAGCAATAAAATAAAGACACTGTGTTCATCTACAACTAGAAAAAAAAAATTAAAAAAATAAATAAATAAATAAAAGGACAAAAGGCACAAAGTTTAGCATTTACCAAACCAGTCTGTAGAAAACTTATAGCCAGTGGGGGAAAAATAACTTGGGGAAAAAATAACTTGTGGAAAATAAGTCAATTTTATTTTAAAATAAAAATGAACCCCCAAACTATTTCCCTTATTGCATTTTTTAAATTTATCTAAGTGTCTTTACAGTAACTCGTTATTGAAATAATTTGTGCTTTAAATGGTGAGGTCCTATGTTGAATATACCATATATAAGAAATTCAGTGTTCCATTGTCAATTTTTACATGGATATTAAAATATATATTACCTAAAACATATTACTGGAAAGCTATTTTTTAAATTGATTTTTAATATTTGTATCAAATGTAAAGCATTAAAAAGAAATAACCAAGACTCTATGAAGCTATGCAAGGAAAGTCATTGTTCACTCATTTAGCTTTCTTTTAAACAATAATAAAAATCATGTCTGAGATCTTTGCCAAACTAAAACTGGCAGTTCTCATATGCAGTTTCCAGTCTACCTTCATATAGTTAACTAATCCATGTTTCATAAATTGTTTTATATATTCAATGTTTTAATAACTCATTACAGCATCCAATAGGAGAAGTTCCCTGAAGCTGATAATCAATATAGTTTGACAACTTCATATTGTTCATGTCTGTACATTGGTAGCAGTGAATTTTGAAATTTGGAATCAATCTATGCAGATGGGCCTAATTTATATAAAATAGTAAATTTTGTTTCAAATTTGTAGATGTGTTCTCTGAGGTCGTTTATATTATAAAGTAAGAAAGTCCTGTGAAAATACTAAAATAATCTAGTTGGTAAATTCGTTTCTTTCAAAATTAATTCTCTTAGAAATAAAGATTATTAATGCTGAGAATATTTTACATATAAACTATAATCAAATAATTTCATAAATTTGGGATTGTGGGCACAGATTTCTTGCTGTAAGAAAAAAATTATGAATAAGCAAGAAAGATGTCTCATATTGACCTGTTTTCCTTGATTGGAGTCAGAAATATCAATGTAATGTAACCAACCCTACGTGCCCTACAACAGATGAATGATAAAGAAAATGTGGTATATACACACAATGAAATATCGCTTAGCCATAAAGAAGAACAAAATTATGGCATTTGCAAGTAAATGGATGGAACTGGAGAGTATCATGCTAAAAGAAACCAAAGGCCGAATGTTCTTGCTGATATATGGATGCTAACCTACAGAAAGGGGTGGTATGGAGGGAAAGAAAAGAAGTTCCTTGGATTAGACAAAGGGGAATGAAGGGAGGGTAAGGGTGGTGGAAATAAAAAGGATAGTAGAATGAATTGGACATAACTTTCCTATGTTCATATATGAGTATATGACCAGTGTAACTCCACATTATGTACAACCACAAGAATGGGATAGTTATACTCCATGTATGTATTATATGTCAAAATACATTCTACTGTCCTGTATATCTAAAAAGAAAAAAGAAAAAAAGAGAAAAGTATGCAAAATTTTGGTGAGATAATATTTTAGAAATGGAGAAAATTGTTCATCTTTGAAATGACAAGTTCTACATTGTACACAAATGGCATGTATAATTGAGCCTTTTAATTGCTTTTCCATGTTTTTGTTTTCTCCTAAATTCTACATATTTCTTTTGTAAGCATATATTTATGTTAAATATCACATGTAGGTGACATCTATTTCAAACTTATATGCTTTTCATAGTATCTATTAAACTGAATAATATGATTTTAAAAAGTGACTGGCCCTTAGAAACCTTTTACCCCACCCTTTGCTTTTTATGTCTCCTTAAATGTGCAGCCCCTTTCCTCATGCTTTTGATTGCAACAGTTTGAATCAGTAGTTCTCTCTCTTTATATATTATCATGGTTCATGTATTCAGTAATTTCTATAAATCTATGCTTGTGGTAGGTGATTATCATGTAATTTCAATAGCCAGTTTCCATAAAGAGATGACAATTTACACTAAAGAGAAAATAAATATCACTATAAACTCATGTTTAATAAATATGCAGATCAACTGATTAAGAATAAATATAGATATTGTTACATACATTGTTTAATATATGCACTCACATTTCCTTGTGCAAAGGGCTAACAGAAATCAGAATCAATGGGAGTTTCAGCATACCAATACCTGGATCTTGGAATCCAAATAGCATTTTATATCAAACAAACCAGAAGTTTGATTTTAGTGCAAGCAGAAGAAAGTATATGAGATAATCATGGAACCTCAATTCCACAATGGTAATGGGATTATTTTTTAAAAAAAAGCATTCCAAAGTGTAGTGATGCTTACCTGTAGCTGAAAGAACTACCAGTGATGAAAGCTGACACAATTTGGGCAACAAAATGAATAACAGAAGTGTTAGATTTTTAACCAGAAAAATAAATATTCATGAATTCATACTAACAGAAATAAATAAAAAAACAAGGGAGATGGACAACATTTTGGAAAGTTTACAAAAAATATATATATATCTTGTAAGAATTAGTATTCTTGAAGGGAGAATATATATATATCTTCCTTCAAGATATATATATCTTCCTTCAAGAATACTAATTCTCGAGAACACTCTGGATTTTGCAACCCTCTTTCAAAAAACAGATGAATACTTGCACATTATTTAAGGGGCAAACAATAAATATTCTAAGACTTTCATGCAGAGATCTCTGTAGAAACTATTTAATTTTGTTATTGCAAAAATATTTTTAAAAATTCATAGAAAATGTATGAATGAATACACATGGCAATGTTCCAGCATAACTTTATTTAAAAAAAAAAGTATGTTGAGTGCTATTTGGTAAATGAGGTACCTTTGAATAGAGCATAAAAAAAGGAAAAGTGACGTTATAGAGGAGAAACCTATAAAACACTACTTTAACAAAGTGATTTAGGATAGCGTCAACAATAATAACACATGTAGATATTAAATCTCCCCAAACAGATGCAATGAGAAGAGCACTTCACCTTTATGATACTCTTCCCCCAAACTCATAACTCTGGATTACTCACGAGAAAACATCAGAAAAATCCAAACTGAGGCACATTTTTCAAAATGTTTGACCTTAGTTCTTCAAAATTGTCAGTGTTCTGAGTAAAAAGATATTAGTATCTCCTAACAGTTTATCTTGAATAAATTTATATCTAAGGATAAGGATTGAAATTTATAAGGGAAAGTACTCAAATAGGTATTTGAATTTATCACATAAATTAAAAACTTAGAAACACAAAAATATTGAAATCAAAGAAGAAGGAATAGGATATGTGTCCCAACACTTGAACTAGGGAAGATCTGCAAATAGCTTCATGCTAGTACCCACAACTCTTCGTGTTTGCTTTTTGGATACTCTGAATGGTCATCAATTGGTGCTTGAGGATGTTAGACTGATGGATGAAAGTTATAGGAAATGTATGACTTGAAAATTATAAATAATCATAATATATGAACACCATTACTTTGTATGCATAATTAGAAGGCAGCAGCATAATGTGCAAATGAAAACCTCTGCTTTTTCTCTCCTTATATGAAATATCAATTAAATGTTCCCTTTGCTCAGTTTCAAGTAGACATACTAGGGGGAACATTTGGAATATCCCAGGTATTTACCTAGAGTGAAAATAAATCTATGTAAAATT
Source organism: Geosciurus inauris (assembly GCA_004024805.1). Classification (NCBI taxonomy): domain Eukaryota; kingdom Metazoa; phylum Chordata; class Mammalia; order Rodentia; family Sciuridae; genus Geosciurus; species Geosciurus inauris. Next base: position 12,289 of record PVHX01006742.1, read on the forward strand.
TTAGGATGGAAACAAAAGATGACTGCTCTTTGGGGAGCTGATTAAAGCAAGAGTGGTGCTTTTCATTAGCTACTTTTTAAGATAATTCTGCCAGGTTGATGCTTTCATCAGATTATTCATGATAACTAACAATATGAATAATTATTCACAGAGACAGAAAACTATCAAAGATTATCAAAGTGGTTCCTTAGATTGCCCAACATTATTTGATAAGATGAAAACCAGACCAGAGTCAGGATAGTCCAAACATAATGAAAAGACATAGTACATTGTGATAATATTTTAATTTAAATTTATTCCTTAGAGTCTAATCAGGCAAAATTTCCATTATCTCTATTTAAGGGTTTTCTATGGGCGTATTAAATTTGCTTACGTACTATGAATCTAGTGGAATAGGGCTTGGACTTGCAAAATTTGAAAGTATATTAATGTACTGCAGTGCTAATATGATAATTCCTTAGTGGAAAACTGCAAGATTTAAGAATTTAGTCACCCATGTGACCACAAAAGAGTGGCTCATACAACCAACTAAATTCAAGGTACAACCCAATCTGTGAAATCTTTGCCAACTACATGTGCAGAAGAAGCTAGGACCATATAACTAGGAATAGCACTTGACTTGTGAAAGATAAATTATTACTTCTTACTAACAGTGACACACTATACTGGAAGCACAGAGACTGGTGGAACTTCATGGGTTTGGACCAAGTCACATTGCTTATTTAGGAATACTGTTGGCTTCTATTCACAAACTTATCTGAAGGAAATGTGAATTTGAATGGGACTTTGAGCAGAATCAGGCATTAAATGATCCACAAGGTTTATGGCCCAGGCATTCCCATGGGGATCTTAAAATCTCACTGCTCAAATGATTTTAAAGATGACTGCAACTAGAAAGCACACCAGGACCTTTTTGGCAGAAACGGAATAAGGCTACTAATCAGAGAACACTGACCCAAAAGCTGCCTGATGCTGTCATTCATTATAGCCCTTTGAAAAACAATTAGCAGTTTTTATCGGACATTTTAGAAAATTCCCCCACCATAGCAGTTCATAAAATAATCCTGAGACTGGTACTACTTCAAATACAGAAGGAGCAGCTCAACAGAACTCATTGATAAAATGGATATGCTATATTCAAGACAATGAAACAGAGAAAATCAGAGTAAAGTCAACATATACATGAGCAGATTGCTGAAGGACCACAGCCTTACCCCTTGGAGGATCTCCTTGTTTAATATTCTATACCTGAATCCATCTCTGAGAAAGGACAAAATACTTGATTTTCTGATGAGAGTTCTTAGATGGAGGTTTGTTTCCCTGGCCTGAAATGGACTTTGGTGTATCTTACAGATCATGAAACTCTTATAGAAGAAAGAAAAGCCACATTTGTACACTGAGAGGAGTTGTGGGTTATTTATTTATGGGTGTAGGAGGAATTACACTTGTATTCTTAGACTAGTATTTGGATATTTGCATAATCTTGACCCTATGTATTGTGGGATGCTGGAATGATCAGGAAGATAGATCAAGGATAATCAGATTTTTAAAAGAAATTGTTCATGTAATACTTTTCCCATGGAATTTAGAGGAAAATGAATAGAGCTGAAATGCTAAAGGTAGACTGTGGAATTGGCTGCTGAGAATGCTTGTTGACTGGTATTCCCAGTGGATTTCATCTAAACATCCCTTATTGAATGGTTGAAACAACCTGAAATGATGCAGTTAAAGTTTGGAAAATGTAAACTGCCTATCCTTTGGCCTACTTTAATATATTTCATCTCATAAAGCACTGATTTCATACTTTTAATTTATTTACCACAACCATTTTCCTGCTACTAATAAAAAAACAAAACCAATGTGAAATCATGATATTACTTGGATATATCACATCCTTCACCCCAAACTTCCAAAAACAGAAGTCCCTGTACATTACAGTGGAGAATTAAAATATTCAATGCTTAAGTGAATGGTGAAAAATGTTTAAAGAGGCTATATAAGTTGATTAAAATCTATAGCTTTGCAATAAATGAGAGAGGAAATAGGGTGCTTTGGGAATTCCAGTGAAATTTTTCTCAGATGACAAAATTGAAATGAGGCATGGAGAATGTTGCTGTACACAATTTTTTTTTTATATTTCCAATCTTACTTTTTAAAAATCTCACCTTCTCTGACCTGGATTCACTGATTATAACCATGTTAGGGTTAACTGAATACAATCCATTTACTAAGTAAAGTAGGTAGCCCTCTAACTATCTTTACCTGCTAAATACTAATACATCTTTTTGGTAATCTGATGTTACTGCATATACTAATGTACTGACAGACCAGTCCAGTCAGCTCAAGTCAACAGCAACAACAAAACAAAATAACAGGACTGTGGTGTGGGAGGGTATGGGTTAAGTAGATACTAAAAGTAAAATTGCAAGAAACCACTGCAAAAGTGAGAGGGCTTACAGGTGAGCTGTCACCCCATGACAGCGTGCAATAATGTTATTTTCGAGAATATGTCTCATAGCAAGAAAATAATAATCTCTCTCTCAGACCTGAATGAACAGATGGTTAATGTTGGGATAGTCATCTCAGCTCTTTTATATACAGAAGGGACCCGATTTGTAGCTCAGCATAAGGACTCCACCCAGATAATATGAAGGAAAAGATGGGATTCAGCATCTCTTCATGATTAAATGGACCAATAGTTGGCTCAAGCTACAACTTGACTTACAAATTGTGAAATTTTTCATTATTTTGGTTCATTTTCATGTATCCTATGAGAATTACTATCACTGAATTGTATAGGTAGGAAGTTGCTCTGCAGCTAAACATTTATTCACTGTGGCAGTGAATCATAGGGACAGTCAGCTAAGATGGATGGATACCTGGGTATAAATGGGAAGCAGAACGCTGCTGTACTTGCTCAATATATCAGAACTTGATTCACATTTTCAAATACATAAAATGTGAAAGTGGAAAGAATATCTATAAGGAAAGCTGTAACAGAAATTGCATAGCCCTCAAAGGAATAGACTGAAGAGTTGTGTGGTGGCCCTATAACACTAATGGTTATCCTTTGAAGTTTCTGATAGGACACTTGTAGGAAACCTCAGGCACAGCCAACCTCAGCTATACTTAAGGCTAGGGTAGCCGGGATTGACTCTTACATGAAGTACACAATGGTGTCATGTGCTCAGGATGCATTTGAACTATACACAGAATAGGATTATACAATGCTAACATATTAATGGGCCTATTGTACCAAAAGTTTAGACCTAGTCTCAGATGACTATGTCCAGCAAAACTTACATTACTTGAGATTATCCATTATAATTAAAGACTTGTTTAATCAAGTAGGGACACTTCTTGGTGGGAAGTAATTTTGATATTAAGCAACAAAATTTTATCAGATGCCTACTATGTGCTCTGCATTGCGGTAGATGTTAGAATGACAGACACATTGTAGAAGAAGCTGTGATGCCCCTCCAGCATCTCCAGGGCAATCAACAACCCCCTGGCATGCAATAGCTCCTTTCAAGATACTAGCTATAGTTCCAAGACAGCTTAGGAGGGTAGCAAAAACCACCAGTATGTGCTACCAAACTGACAGAACTCCATAGCTGTTAACACCTGTTGAGGGCTGCACCCTCATCCAGGAGGGACTACTGGATATTTGGATCATGTAGAATCTAATAGGGTAACAGAGTTGATTTGCAGCTAATATGAGAATGTGCTGTCTTTACTCCAGGGAATGTCTGGATATCTGGGTTTTGACTCTAGACTAAGATAAATGCAGTGCGATTTGCGTGGGATATGCTGTTTAAAGTCTTGGCTTTTATGCTGGTAACTCTACTGGACTTGCTGGCCTGACAACTCCATATTGACTACTGAAAGACCTACTGAGAGTTTTTGCTGGTTCCCCTAAGTCAAGATTCCTGACACATATTTTGGTGATTCAAGTTGGAAACTCAGCATAGTCCAGGTATGCAAAGATTGGACCTGCATACAGCTCGTATTACAGGATGCCTTTCATACCTTACCTCTGAAATTGTCTGCATTCTCTCCCTGCCATGTATCCTTTGCCTTTAAGTGACAAGCTTAAATTAATATAATCTATCGAGTCTGGTAAGGTCTTTCAAATATCCAAACCAGAAAAAAAAAAAAACAATAAAGATGTATCTATAGATTGGTAATGGGGCAACTGAGCCTATCAGGGCATATGTACAATGAAGCCACTAAACATCATGGCCTTCTTTTTGTTCTCTAATGACATGGCAACAGCTCTTCTTGTGGTTAGAACAGAATAAATAAATCATCAACAGAGTCTATCCCTATGGAGGGAGCAGGAGTGTTTCACAGTGATGATAGGATGCTGATGTCACTATACTGCACTATAATGCCTGTGGAACAATTACATGCATAGATCTATGCAAAGTTTTCTGAATAATATCCTCTTGTGATATCTCCTGTTATTAAAAATTGATGGCATTATGAAATGTATACTTTATATATAAAATTCAAGAAACGTGGTGTAAATATATAGAATTAAACAGAAGCATAGATTTATTAATGGAATTAGGAAATAAACTAGTATAAAAAGAGCTAATAGCTTAAAATTTACTCATATACACAAACAAAAAAATAAACAAGCATCTTCTGTGAAAAATAAGAATTGTTCTCAAAAAAACACAATGACAATGAAAATTGCAAAATAATTTCAAATAAGGTACAGCTAAAACCCTTTAAAATATTTTCAAACCCATTTAATCAATACAGCAACAAATAATCTTAAAAGGATACAAAAGAGGAAGAATGGCCCTTTGTGATGCCTTCTATTCACCTTTTGTTCTCCTTTATCTTTCCACAGAGTCCTCCTATGGCCATGGTAAAGGAAGCTCAGTGTATCCCGGGTCAAATCATAAAACTGAATTATCATATACAAGGTATGATTGAGTATGAAAATAAGCAGCATAAAAGTAAGGTGTGATATAATTATGTTTCTCATTTGCTTAATGGGCAAATTAATCACTTGCTTATAATATCTAAATATAGATTCAGATTGTGTAGATTTGGAATGTGACCTCAGATTCTACATTTCTGAGAACTCCCAAATAATTCTGCTCTCTTCATCCATTGAAGATAGATTTGAGTATTACACTCTCATTCAAAGGGTTCTCTTACTGAAATTAATAGATCAAAAGTTTCTCCTAAATAGACATCAATACCTAACTTGACTTACATAATAAAAATCTTAAAAATTATTTTGTAGATCTAATAAACAAACATAGTATGTCACTATTCTCCATGTCATTGCTTACATGTCCAGGTTCATATGCAGTGTTCCTTACCTCATAAAATTTCCAGAACCAGTCTATTTACAAAGGGATTGGTATCTGGAATGAAAAGGAAGAAAAAAATCTGTTATAATCCTCTGAATTCATAGCATACATTCTTCTACTCTCACTTAGTGATATTTATGGTCATTGACTGTGGAAAAGGAAGCCTCTAACTTTTTTAAAGACTACTAGATCCCTATTTATATAGTATTTAATCTCTAAGGACCCAAAAGTATCACAGCACAGGATTCAGAGTGATGGCCAGAAATGTAGGTGATAAATGTATTTTTATTTGAATTGACTTCACAGAAGGTCCACTGGGTCCCAGAACTCATCATGTAGTTATTTCCCTAGCTCCTGGGTCTATGATTACAATTGCTATCCTCAGCAACTGCAACAATTCCCACAACGCCTTTCAGGCCCATGAAGAAAGAACTGTCATTGTAGGAAGACCCAACTGAAAGCCATTTCATCCTCTCTTTCCTTGCCAAATAGTGCATCAAAAGCAGTACCAAATCCCTAGGGAAGTGTCAGAGAACAGAGCCACCATCTAGGATTTGAAATAAAGTTCTAAGTTGGTATTACACAAGAAAAAAAAAAAAAAGCTGCATTTGTCTTATAAAATGACAGTGTTATAATTATGTCTTCTTAGATGGTGAATTTAATCTGCTATTCTAGATACAATAGGCTTACTAGGACAAAGTAATACAAACTTGGCACACACATGCAGTCAATGATGGGATAAAAGCATTTTTTTTTCATTCTGATTTAAGAAAAAGTATAAGCAAGTAACTTTCACTAAGAGCAGTAGAATGTGTTGCTATTTTGTCTCAGGTTTTTGTTGGCTTTTTATTTCAAACCAAAATGAGGATTTTGGTTATGCTGACAGAATAAAACCTGGATGGTATGAATAGCAAGTACTCTAAATGCTTTGTTAATATCTATATATATTGGATGGTAAGAGATACATTCTACCAAAGCATATAACTTTGTCACCTTAATAAGGAATCTAGGACTACAAATATATAGGGACATCTATGGCTTATAAATTCAAAGAAAAGTCATTATCCTGTGAGCACTTTGTCATTAGGAATATGAAATAGCCCTTAAGGGTATGCAGCTATTCTTCTTTCCAACAGTATATATTACTTCATGGGTGGTCCCTGTAACTAGTTCACACACACACACACACACACACACACACACTACACACCCTACACACTATAAACACACATATACACAGAATTCAAAATTCTTAACATCTAATTCACAAGAAGCTAAAAATAATATGTAGATGCCAAAGAGAAGTGGATTTTCATGATATTAATACCTCCTCTGTATTTACCCTGAAGTGTCATAGAGAAAGAGAAAAAAAAACCTGGGAATCAAATGCTTCAGGCAGTGAATCTAGTTATTCAATGCATTCTAGAAGAAAAATAGTTTGAGGTCAGCACCTCCACTTATCCTTCTTGGTCAGCTCTAGTAGTCTGGGTAGATGGGCAGGGATTATTAAAAAGCAAAATTGGAAGATATCTGAAAAAGGGAAGTTTTGAGTAAGAATTTCTTTAACCAAAACCCAGAAAATATTGTTTTCTATGTAAATGAACTAGAAGGCTTCTATAACCAAAGAGTCTCCCAATAACCAGAATACTGCTCTGTTCAATTATGTTAATGTCAAGCATTCATTTTTCTAAGAGTTTACAATGGTCATTTTGGTGGTTCATGATCAGATTGCCAAGGTGCCAGGGAGGGAGACTAAAGATGAGTTCAACATTGTGACATTCCCCTTATAAAACTAACCTGGTGCCGTTGTTTGGAGTGTTCAATTTGCTTGTGAAAGTATCTTTGTCTAAGCTTCAATATGATAACTCACCAGAAAGAAAGGTGCTAGTTTACCTCTTTTGTATTATTTATAATATACTTTATTTTGAGGAGGACTCTTTTGGTTGCCACTTACATTTTGTACATATGTACAAAATAGTATTGATAATCTCATGATATTGAAAATTCATGGATAGACTTTATTTCAAATATATATGATTCCTAGTGTTCATACAATGGTAGCAGATATCTATATATTTTCATCTCACAGCTATTTTTTTTAAATTTCATTTTCAGCATCTCTTCTTCGAGTAGACTAAAAAATGGTTATTGACATCTTATACATTACCTAAAGTTAAAAATCTCTGGAAAGCCGTGAGATACATCCCTCTGTGCTGCTAATTTCTATGGCTGAATTTCTTTGATTTTTAATTTTTTCTTTCTGTCTTTTGTTGTTTGTTGTTTGTTTTTGTTGTTGTTGTTATTATTGATGTTTTGAGTTATTTCTTCTCTCCCCATAAGCAAAATTGTGCTCTGAGAAATATAATTCCTGAGAGAAAGCCTGAGAAATTTCACCATTTTTATAATGTGAATTAACTGATTTGAGTACCTTAAAAATATTATTATAATTATAATTGGAGAGTGTCAGTTTCTAAAATGAAAAAAATATGTGCCAAAAAATTGCAGAAACATTATTAGAAGTAGAGGGAGTAATGACTTATCCACACTTATTCTCTATTTATATTTCTATTATTCTCAAAAACTTGTTCTCTGTATTTTCATTCTCAAACTCATCTTCCTCAGAAATGACCAAGCCGGCACTGGCAGCACATGCCTGTACCCCAAGCCCCTCAAGAGGTTGAAGCCCAGGGGTTTTGAGTTTGAAGCCAGCCTGGGCAACTTAGAAAACTGCTGTCTCCAAATAAAAAGTAAAAGGGCCTAGGGATGTAGTTCAGTGGTAGAGCATTTGCCTAGCATGTGAGCTCTAGGTTTCATTCCCAGTAATGCAAAATAATAACAACAACAACAACTTCAAGCTTACCACGTGTCTTAGGTAATGTCCTCTTCATGGGTCATTGTTTTGATGTTACTCAGTTAAAGAAAAATAATTGGCATTAAAGATCAGTAAAGCACATTTATATCATCAATAATTGCCAAAGTAACTGTTTTTTTAGAGTACAAATTACCTATTGAATATAATCTTTTTTTTGCATTTAAGCAAACGCACCTTAAGACTTGAACAAGTAATTAATATATCATTGTATTTTCCCTAAAAGCATGAGCAAGAATGGGGAATATACCTTTATGAAGTAGTTAGTGAGTAATAAGGGGAATTGAAGTTGCAACTCAGCATTGGAAACCAGAAAAAAATGTACTGGTGGAAATCCAGGGAACTTTCCATGGATTTTAACAAACACCAGTGTTGGGAGCAAAAAGCCCTGAGTCATTTCCTGATCAGCTCCACTTCCTGGTTAAGCAGGAGCACCGAAAAACCCGCGCGCGCCAAAAGTTACCCCCGGGTTCCAAAGCAGTGAACCTCCCCCTTTTGATACCACCTGTTTGCACCGACCAATCATCCTGCGACAGTCCTTTCCTCTCCCCTCCCCCTCCTGAGCATACATATATACCACTGTTCTTAAATAAAAATTTGGAGGTTTGATCAGAATCCTGTCTTGCCTCCGTTCTTTCGCGCCCCTTGTTTGTTTAATTCTCTTAGGCGGTTCCCGCGTGTCCCCGTTGTTGCCCCGCGGGTCGGGGCACACCAGTGGTAAAATTTAATTGATGACAATTTGAATTCTATACAGGACCTTATCTGAACATATCAAAGATCTGAATGCTTGACCAAAACAAAGCATTTGGGAATAGTGATAGAAAAGAAAAGAAAACTTTCACAAGAAGATGAAAAACAAACGTCATTGATGTCCTTTTACCTTTTAAAAATTTTAATTTTTGAGTGACAGTATTTATACATACTTTTGAGTTACTGTATGATGTTTTCACTCATGTATACTTTGGGTAATGATCAAATCAGGATAATTAGTACATCTATCACCTTAAACTTTTATCATTTCTTTATAGTGAGCACATTCAATGTATTCTGTTACCTTTTGAGATATACAATATATTAACTACACTTACTCTACTGTGCTATGGAACACCAGAACTTATTTCTAACTGGAACACTGTACCCACTGGCCACCTCTCCTCACCGCTTCCCTTCTACTTTCCTCAGACTCTCATGACCACTGGTGTACTCTCAACTTCCAGGAGATCAGCTTTTCCAGATTTCACAGGTGAATGAGATCAACCAGTATTTGCCTATGTCCAATGTTTCATTTACTGTTTTGCAGGTTCAACCATGCTATGGCACATGACTGAATTCCATGTGTTTTTATGTCCAAATATATTCCATTACATATGTATACCAAAATTTCATTCCCTATTTGCCCACTGATAGACCTTTACGTGCTGTAATATACCTGGGAGTTCAGATTTCTATTCAGCATGTTGATTTCATTTCCTTTGGGTACATACTCAGAAGTCAGATTGTGGAATTGTGCAATAGTTGTATTTCAGTTTTTTTGTAACCTCCTACTATTTTCCATAATGACTGTACTCATTATATTCCCCTTAGCAGTGCATTAAAGTTCCCCTTTCTCCATATTCTCAGCATTCTTTTAATTTTGTTTTTGATAACAGACATTCTCACTGGGGTGAGGTGGTATTTAACTGTGGTTTTGATTTGCATTCCTAATTGTTGGTGATGTTGAGCATTTTTTCAAATATCTGGTGATGTTTAGTATGTCTTCTTTTAAGAAATATATATTCATGTCTTCAGCCAATTTTTATATTGGACTATTTGGTATTTGCTATTAATTTGTTTTTAGTTCTTTATTTCTGTTTTGTAGTATTAGGGTTCCATGTAGCAAAATCATAAATGAAAATCATTTTTTATTGCCTGACTCTATAATAGTATATAGCACTAATAGGGACAGTTACATTTATTATTCATAAATATCATCATTTGGATACAAGGACAACACATCACTAAGAGAAACACAATGAATCTTGTACTGAAAACTGATCCAAGACACTGCCTGTGAACAAGAGTTTTGTTCTGTGTCACAAAGGAAAAACTGTTAGGTTTTTTAATTGTATCTGGAAAGTTGTATTATGTTCAACTTTGAGATTGTCAGAACTTTTTTAATAAAAACAGATCACATATCTGTGAACCAAGAAGCCACAGGGATGCATTATGATAGCAACTGCATTAATTTGCAAATCTTTCTCCTCGTCCCTTTGGATAATATTCATCCTACTTCTGTGGAACAGCTGTCTCACTATTCATTTCCACTGACCTCTTAACAAGCCTATTCTCCATAACAGAACATTGGCTTTTGCAAGGTGACACAAAGTAAAAAAACTTGTACAAGGTCCAGAATCATTTAGTGATGTGCCCTACAATATACAGTCCACGTTCTTATTCCTAAAATACAGAGCTAATCTGCTCTCTGCCTTAAGTCAGAATTTGTTGCAGTTTTCCCTTCAAATTTATGAATATTGTACTTTTCACTTGGAAATTAGCTCACCAATTTTAGTTTTTTTAAAATTTTCAATCATGATAGAACTATAAAAATATATTCACAAATGTGACAAGGACTTTGTTATTGACTTTGTCAATTCCAACTGTGGAACAAGTCGTTGAATAAACCCTATCATAGGAGTAATTTAAAAATTCTGTCCAGTATCCTAAAGCCTTAAAAAATGGGATCTATGTCTTTATCCATTTCATTATTAAGAATCTTGACTTGCCAAGTAAGGCTGAAAGATATGTGATAAATACTAAAAGTTAAATACAAATTCATCCATTCATTAATTACAAATAAACAGATAAAGAGAAATCTTTAAAATGTTAATAGTGTAAAAATAGATATGTAATTTAACAATCACACTGAATGTGAAAAAGACTACAGTTATGCAATACTGCTAACACAGTATGGGAAATGGCTTATAAATCAGTATGAAGAGTCAAAATGTTTTCCCCTAGAAGTCATGGTGATCTAATTTTCAAAGGACGCATAAAATTGGAAAAATAACAAACATTACAGTCCAAAGAAAACTAATTTTATTGTTAATTTGATAAAGACCAAAAAGCAGGCCATATTCGATTCAACCTAGTCTTGTAACAGCTAGCAAGCACATTCAATTTCAAAATTTTTCAAAAGCAATGTCTAAAAGATTTATTTAATCAGTTACGTATCATGAATTCTAAATTTATTTTTCTACAACAATTAAAGCAAGTTGTTTTAGTTCTGCAAAACAACTCTCATGTAGTTCTTTATGTAGTTTACATTTCAGGGGCATGAATAAGTTATGCATAAATGTATATATAAATATATACACACATATATGCATATACATGCATACACACATATATAAATTTATACATATAAAATATAATCATGAAATAAGTAATTATTAATTGTATCAAATTGTGTCAATCTTGAGGAGGTCCAACTTTAAAGTTGTATGTTAGTTGATAGTATAAATTATTCATAGTATAGCCAGGTGTGGTGACGCATGCCTGTAATCCCAGCACTTTGGGAGGCTGAGACAGGAGAATCACAAGTTCAAAGCCAGCCTCAGCAACAGCAAGGCACTAAGCAACTCAGTGAGACCCTGTCTCTACATAAAACACAAAATAGGGCTGGGGATGTGGTTCAGTGGTTGAGTACCCCTGAGATCAATCACCAGTACCAAAAAAAAAAAAAAAAAATATATATATATATATATATATATATATATATATATATATTCATAATATAGTCAACTGTTTCTTCTGTTATTATTTTAGAAGCAAATATTATTGGTATTGTTTGAATATTTATTCCATTAATTTGTGAATAATAATATCCTTTATATTTATCATTAATACAACATATAGAACTCTAAAAATGAGTTTGTATTTTTTCTCAGAATTACATAATTAAAAACATGTTTTATGTATTACATTGTTTTGAACATTAATAAAATAAAGGCTTTTATATCGTACTATATCTAAAAATGAATTAATATTAAAATGTTCTCTTTAGTTCTTATATAAATCATAAATGCTTGATATATTTGTTTTTCAGAGAAAGGTGGCTCTTCATATTTTTGCTGAAATTAGAAATTTCAATTTTCAGGGCTGGGATTATGGCGCAGTGGTAGCATGCTCGCCTAGCATGGGTGAGGCACTGGGTTTGATCCTCAGTACCACATAAAAATAAAATAAAGATATTCTGTCCACCTACAACTAAAAATAAATATTTTAAAAAAAGAAATTTCAATTTTCTAAATCAACATGAGATCCCATTACAATCTCTGTCAAATTCTTATGAATTGTCTGTTCATCTAGCAGTTTCAAATATGTATGGAATTTGCAATCATAGGAAATATAGATTATTTTTATTCTACACTAAAATATAAAGGAAATAAAGAAGCATCTGAAAGTATTATAATTAAATGCTTCACCTATTTCATAAATTTTTCTGAATGTCTAATTTAGCTTTATGATTTCAAAACTACTATTAGCAATTGTGAAGTAAATTAAATGAATATACTTGATGACAATGTGAATCCCATTGATGTTTCTATACTATTCCTTAGCAGAATACCTGGATCAAAATGGGCACTCAATAAACATTAGATGAAGGCCTAATTAAAGAATGATCATGATTCTCTCTTTATCCATATTATTTAATTCCTCAACAAGCCCCAGATCTCAGGAGCTGCTCTCAATAAATCTTAAATCCCAGGAGAAGTGATTGATTACAGTATTAAGTGACAAAATTCTTTTGTCTCTATTAATATATAGAGGGAAAATTAAAATTACCTACTGCTGATAGCATCTTTTCAGATGATTCTATATTACTAAGTAATTGTTCCTGGTTTGAAGGACTACTGCTTTTCCTGTGAATCTCATCGATGTTGTCATCCATCTGCTAATATATATTATTCTTTCTTGAAGTTACAGGTTTAAATCCGTTACAGTTGGATGTAAGGGAAACAACACCCTTCTAATCCCATCTGTCCTGGAAAACAAGTGCCTTCAGTAAGAAATTAATGTGGAGAAACAAATGTATATTGTGTTAAAGCTGTTTCCTGGGGTAACAATTCTCAGAATAAGGTTTGGCAACCTCTGGAATCCATGAGATTTCATGAGGCTCTGCAAGGTCAGAGCTCTTCATAATACTAGAAGGTGATTTAGCTTTCTCACTTTCATTCTCTCATGAGCACACAGTTGGGTTTTCTGGAGGCTATATGATGTATGAATTCACAACATATTGCATGCTGAAGTAAATAGGAGATTCTAGGTATCCACTATTAAGCCAGATATTAAAACAAATTTGTAAACATATAAAACAATGTCAATATTCTCAAATATTTTGAAAAATATTATCATTTTTTATTAAATAATATTTTAATTTTATTTACATAGAAAAATAGTAATTGTATAAATTTCTGGGGTGCAATGTAATGTCTTGATATGTGTATCTAATGTGGAACAATTAAAGCCAGCAGCTAATTAAAATATATTATCTTGTCAATTTCTGTGGTAAGAATTTGGAAATTTACTTCAAATTTTAGATTTATTGAAATATACTAAACTTTATTATTGACCATAGTCACCATTCTGTGCATAAATGACAAAACTTATTTTGCCTCTTTATTTGGAACTTCATGTCCTTTGACCTACAATTCCCCATTTCCCTCTTCTTTCCCAACAATCTCTGGTAACCATGCTTCTACTTTCTACTTCTGTAAGTTCAACTCTTTTAGATTCAAGATGTAAGTGAGATCATGTAATATTTGTTTTTCTATTCCTGGCTCATTTCTTTTTAGCAAAATGACCTTCTGTTTCATCCATATTATAACACATGAAGAATTTTCTTTTTTCTTTTCTTTTTTTTTTTTTTTTTTGGAGTATGAATGGTATCCCATTGCTATATATACGATGTTTTCCTTATCCATTCATCTGTTGATGAATGCTTTGATTCTGGACTTGGTTATTGTGAATAATCCTCAGTGGACTTGGGAGTGTACATATGCCTTTGTCAAGTTAATTTGCATTGTGTTGGACATATTTTCAAAAAGTGGGATTATCTTTTGTTAGAATGTCTTAGGTTCATTGTTTCAGAAAAATTAACAAAAGCATACTTTGTAAGATATCAATTTTAATTTCTGTCAATAATTAGCAATATATGTATGACACATAAACAAATATGACTTCTTGATAATTTTAATATGTGAAAAAAGTGTGACTAAATAACACATGGTATCAGAAACCCAAGATTATGTAGCTAAATAGCTTCAACAAACAGCCCATCTCAAATTTATTATTCTGTAAGATTTGCATGTACTGTATTATATCCATGAAGACCTTCTCTTCCACAATATTTCACATGTAATTTAAATTATATTTTTCTTATTGCATACATTGTTAGAGGATAAAGCATACCTAAGTTCCATGTGTAGTTTATCATGCATCAGTTTAACCTTGTTTCTTCAAAGAAGACAATTTGTTAATGAGATAATAATGATTTCTAAACGTGTTTTGTTGACAACAATATAAGGAGAGTCTAAATAATATCTGTAAACTTTTTAAAGAAGCAAATCTTCTCTAGCATGATTATTTCATCATCATCCATGATTTTCTTCATAATTTGTCTTAGATTATGGGACATGATAGTATGAGAACTTTACCGCACAAAAATTTAGCAAGAATTCACATGTGCATTTTTTGAAGAACACCCAGGATAGCAATGTGGTACAAACTTCACTAACAAATGTCTTAGAAAACCTTCCCTTTTCATGTTACTATTACATATAATGAGAGGTAGTGATTCTATTTGTGTATACATGTTTTTGTATGTGTATATAAATGCACTTACATTTTTATATAATATGCTATTGTACTACAATAATATGAATTGTATATATACAAACATACTGTTTTATACTGGCTTTATCAGAGAATCTAGCTTTTCACCCTACTCAACTTTCCAAGATTGACAATTTGTCTATTTTTATTTTTTCAGTATTTCAATTTTTATTTTTTCCAAAGAAGAAAATAGCCCTGCTATTCTTTGAAAATGTATAATTATTTTTCACAATTGGAGACACTTGTGTCACAAGCATCTTAAAGAATTCATTCAAGGTCTTTCATGGAGCCATGCACACAATATTAATTTGCCAGACACTAGAGCTTGAAGCATGTAGTTGACCTCCTTGGGATTTAAGCCTAGGACTGCATTCCTCTATGATTGTTATCATGAGATCAAAATCCCCTAAAATAATCTCTTCCAGCTTCAAATTGTTCTATCAGTCAAAAGTATACCTAGGAAGAAAAAACAGACAAACAAAACTCAAATTACTATTCGGGATTGGTTTGAAGCATTAAATTCTTAATGAGTTGATTCACAATAACTTTTATCAAATAGAAATGCACTGCATTTAAAAGTCTAATGCAATTGAATCTTTTAGCAAACAATTTTGTAAACACAGTAGGCTATAAGAAATCTACTTGAGAATTATTTTATTGTCTGTTATATTTCTTTTAAAGACTTTTATTTGTACCAGTATGACAAAGGGCTCATATCCAAAATATATAAGGAACTCTAAAAACTGAATGACAAAAAAATAAATAACTCCATTTCAAAATGGGTAATAGATATAAAAAGATAAAGACATACTATGAAAAAAAACACTCAACCTCATTATTCATGAGGAAAATGCACATCAAAACCACAATGAGGTATCACCTTGCTCCAGTAAAGAAGGGCTATTATCAAAATGACCCCGAAAATAATAGGTGTTGGCAAGGATGTGGAGAAAAGGGAGCAACATGCACACTGTTGGTTTGAATGTGAATTAGTTCAGGATTATGTAAAATTATATACTGATTCCTCAGTAACTTAAAAAGATAATTACCATATGATAAGCAATCCCACTACTGGGTATTTATCCAAAAGGGATTGAAATCAGTATTTCAAAAGGCATCTGCACTCACATGTTCATTGCATCATTCTTCCCAATAAACAAGAAATGGAAACAACCTAAGTATCCATCATTTGATGAATGGTTAAAGAAAATATGCTACATACAATGGATAATATTTGTCCATAAAAAGAATGCTATAATCTGTAGCAACATGGATAGAATTTTAGATCATTACGTTAATTGAAATAAGCCAGGCATAGAAAGACAAGTAACACATGATCTCACTCATCTTCAGAATCTAAAAAAATATTGATCTCATAAAGCCAAAACTAGAATGGTGTTTGCCAGAGACTTGGTAGAGGGGGAATGTGGATATATTGACCAATGTGTATTAAGGTATATACAGATAAGAGCAAGAAATTCTAGTGTGCTTGCACAATATGGTAAATATAGAAAACAATAATGTCCTGTATGTTTTAAAAACCTAGAAAAAAGAATTTTGAACGTTTTCAACATGAAGAAATGATAAACATTTGAAGAGATGTATTTAATCTGACTTAAGTATTTGTAATTATATGTATGTATTTATACATTACATGATAGATAGCCCAATAATATGCAAAAGTTTTATGTTTTATGTATCAATTAAAATAGTTTTAAAATTTTTCAAATGAAAAAATAATATTTATTTAAAATCTTACCACATCATGAGATAATTAATTGACCACTGAAGGCAGTGACTTCATCTAAGATGTTCTTGAAAATTTCCAACTGTGATGAATCATGAATTGGAAACAAGCTGAATAAGAGGCAAAAATAAACATCTTTACTCAAAAAAAAAAAAAAAAAAAAAAAAAAGAATTGTTTTGAACTGATCCTCGGGAATAAGCTTGATCTGTTTCACAAAGAAACAACTTTTCCTAAGAGGTCATGATAAAGGATGAACCTATGAAGTTAACAAGTATAAAAAAACACTTTTTTCAATGTTCTAGATGTAATGAGCAACAAAATAAGCTGTAAAGGATTCTGATATGTAAGATCGAGAAACTTACATTTTATTTTTATTCCTGCGTGTTATGGTTTGGATATGTGGTGTCTCTCCAAAGCTCATATGTACAATGTAAGAAAATGTATAGGTGTAATGATTGGGTTATGAAAGCCTTAAACTAATTAGTGCTTTCATCCACTAGAATGGATTGATGGAGTGGTAACTGGAGTGAAGTAGGGTGTGGCTGGAGGAGGCAGGTCACTGGGGGCATGTCAGTGAGGTATATATTTTGTCCTTGGTAAGCAGAGCTCTTTCTGCTTTCTGATTGCCAAGTCCTGAACTGTTTTCCTCCTCCACACACTTCTGCTATGATGTTCAACATCATCTTGGGCCCAGAGCAGTGGAGATGGCTGTTGATGAACTGAGATTTGTGAAACCATGAGCACCAAAATATACTCTTCCTCCTCTGATTGTTCTTGTCAGGTCCTTTGGTCACAGTGATGAAAGAGCTAACTAAAACACTATGTATAGGAGAAATACAGATAGTAATTTTTAATTTAACTTATGAACTTCAACTGTTTTACACAGAAGTATATCAAAACAAAAAACATATTGTTTTAGCGGCTAAGGTATATCATGTGAGACTATAAAAGTAATTTGCAAATTGACTTAGAATTTACCTTAGGAATTTATAAGCTGAAATTACTTTCTTCTTTTCTATTCTTTACTAGTTATGTAATAAAACTCTACTTTCTCATCTTTAAAGAGCACAATAAACAATATCTATATTTATAGCTTCTGAGGGTATTATGCATACACATGAATAATATATTTATATGGAGAGAAAAAAGAGGAGAGATAGAAACTTTTATATAGTAGCTGTGATATTATAATTATGTATTATTATTTTAAGTTTTCTGCTAAAACTTGAGATTATAACTGACATTCTGATAAAATTGATAAAAAGTGAATGCAAAACAATTATATAAAATTATTAAATAGAATTTCTACACATTTAATATGCATTTGTTGAACTGATGAAGTATTTTATTTTTTATTTATGCTGGAACTTGATTAAATGTATATATTTATAGAATAAAAGTATAGTAAGGATACAATGACAAATAATTATAATAAAATTAAAACAAGTATACCACACTCACTTAATAACTATTAATATTCAGTTTCCCAGGAATCCCCTATGTACTCATTTTATATCTCATTTCTTGTCTCTCTCTCCAGAGGTAACAATCATTCTGAGTATCATCATTTTCTTGTTTTTCTTCCAGTTTTGCAAAAACTGTGTGCTAATGGAATCATATCTTATGCGTTCTTCTTTGTCTTCATTAAAAGTAATATTTTACTTGTTCATCTATCTTGATGCATGTAGTTATAGTTCACCATTTTTTTGGTCTAGTATGATATTCCATTAAAAATCATAATCTATCATTTTCATTTTTGTTTCTTTTGGGTAATCAGCTTTTAATGTCTGGCCAAATCTCTCTATTTTTCTCTCATTCTCTTCTTCCTACTCTCATTTACATCTATATGCTCACTTATGCCTTTTTATTTTTATTTTTTGGTGAAGCTTCTACTTAATTCTTTACCAGTCTCTAGTGGTGGCCAGGCTGGATCTGAGAATGTATTTCTGTAGGTACATATAATCTGAAATTTGATGAAGTTCCTTTACCTTCTTTATACTGTGGGCCTAGACTCTGAATTAATTTATTTCTCTTCATATATTGTTGCTATTATTATTATTATTATTATTAGTTGAAATCTGTACTTTTGTTCATCCCCAATCTATAGATAACTAAAATATTTCTGCTCTTTTATTTTTTATATCCATATTCTTCTTAATAATCGTATCATTTACCTTTGATATAAAGAATATTCAAAATGCAACAAAAATTCTCTCCCTCAGGTACTTTTCACTTTTTTAGATATCCTTCTGGTTGTCTCCTATCATCCATAGACAAATTTCCCATTTTCTTCAGTTATCATTCACTTCTCATTGCACCTTATTACAACCTCATCACAACTGATGCTCCATGGAAATAGCATTGACTAACTCCCAGTGCCTTATCTATTTCTAAAAAAAAAAAAAAAAGAGTTCCCTCTTGATTTCTCAGCAGCATTCAATATTGTTGAGGACACTAACATTGTTAATTTTTTTTCTGTTTTGTATCTTTGCTGGAAGTATTCTTAATGTACTGCCTACCTCTTTGCTATAACTTCTGGGTCTCTTTTGGTGCATTATTATCCCCTATCCAGCTTTTAAGCACTTCGTTATTTGTAGTTTTATCTTAGTTTGTCTCTTTTCACATCATAAAACTTTTAGGAGATGACTAGCACCTAAAATTTGTGATTAGCACTTGCCTAGTTAATATCTGGAATAAAATACATCATTGTCTGACTTCTTTCATTCTGAAAGCATCCATAACTTAGATACTCTAAACTGCTCTTATTATCATACCCAACCCATTTCCAAATTTCAGTGTTTCCTATTGACAATACAACAGTCATATCATTTATCAAGCCAGAGATATTAAAGGAGGCATCCATAATACTTTTTCTAGATTTTACAGAATAAGACAGTTACCTCGCCAACTCCTATGTGTACAACCTAGGTATCTCTCTTTTTCATGTGTTTTCCCTCATTTAAACCCCATTACTTCACTCTGTATGGTTGTAATCTCAACTCTTCTCAAATTGCTATCTTAACTGGCTTCCTCATGTATGCTTGCAGCATTCTAATTTATTCTGTACATTTCTGTCAGGATAATTTCCTTTTTTAAAAATATATTTAGTTGTATATGGACAGAATACCTTTATTTATTTTTTATGTGGTGCTGAGGATTGAACCCAGTGCCTCACACGTGCTAGATGAGCACTACACCACTGAGCCACTCCTCAGTCCAAAGATAATTTTCGATTAGCTAAATCCATGTATTTCATTCCCTTGCAACAAAATTAGGTCATATGAAAATTTTATTGTTTCTCTTTGTCCAAAGATTGTTTCTCTCATGACCTCAGTCTAACTAACCCATTCACCCATATTGCATTACCTTCTTTCTTTTGAGTATAGCACAACTGAATTTCAGGATTTGAAAAGTATTCATATTTGATAATTCTAGATTATTGTGTAAACTCTGTGGAAAATAAAATATATAATTATTATAATATTAAGCAATAAAATATCTACACTCATTTTATGTGACCTATTCTAAAGTAATGTAATGTAGAATACCATGAATTTTTTTTAAATTATCAAGCAAAGGAAAATATATGAGTGGCTCAGCATAAATACACATTTCCAGAGTATAGTTTATATAGTGTGCAAACTACAGGACACCTTGCTACTTGGTTTGACCAACAGTTTTAAAAGTTTGTTAACATAGTGAGTATAGATCCCACTTACGCTGGTAATATATTTTATCCACCGATAAATATCAGATCCCAAATACTGACATGCACAAAATGTTACAGCATCTCAGTTCATTTTGGAGGTTTTTATGGAGAATTCTTTTTTTTTTTTTTTAATGCAGTCTAAGTAGTGAGAATAGCAGAGGAAAAACTGTAATTGTTAATGCTTTTTCGTGTTTTCTGACAAACTTAAAGAATGGCCCATATCTAATATTTAATTCTAATGCATTCTTGGGAATTAGTAAATGCAGGTACCATTGTACAAATTTCTTTGCGCACTTTTAGATCTCAATTCCGTAATTAAAAACCTTCATAGCATATCTAAACATAATGCTTACTACCCTTAAAGGTATTAGACACATTCTTTCCCATATTTAATTCTCCTTTAAAAATGATATATTTTTACTCATTTAAATTTTCCACAGTATTACTTCCAGCTTAAATGTATCATATCAGAGCCCAGCCTATCTGTGAGGAGTCTAGGCAGGCCCAGAACAGGCCCACCTCAAGCATGGATCCTAAGCTCAGGCCCAGGACCACCTTGCCAACCCACAAGCAGACCAGGCCCAGGCACAGGAGTGCCAACCTTGCTGAGGACCAAGCCCATATGCCACAGTGCTGCATTTCCAAAAAGACCATGCAAAGTCATTGTTTGGCTTGCCCACTTAGCCCCATTTCTGAAAGTGGTCACCACCATCTTGAGAGACCTCCAAGGCCATCTCAGACTACCCCCGCTGCTGCCACTACCATCTATAGTTGCAGCAGCCCCTATCTTGGGACACCAGCCCAATACCAAGGTACTTACAGGTTTGATGCTACCCCACTACCAAATATGGACATGGCCACTTCCATCTAGGGACAACTGCCAGGACACAGAAGACCACCACCAAGGTCTCTCCAGGTTTAATTATACCAGAGGTATACCTGCTAGGGGTGTTAACAGCCAGCACTTGTTGCAGAGGCAGGAAAAAACTTTGCACTGGGTCATTTCTTTCTTTCAACCTGTTAAGAGGCAACTTCTTTTGATTAATCTTTCACTCTTCCTATGATCTAATACTTCTGTATTCTTACCTCCTACCTCATGAACATCACAGCCTATGACTCCCCCATTTCTCTCTTTGTCCACCATTAGAACCTGTACACCTTTTTGCAAACTTACTGTTTATATTGCAGATAATTGAATACAACATTCCTGTTTACTGTGATAAAAATATAATCATCTAAATAGGAACTATCTGTTTTATTATTTGCATTGGGTGCTGTTAATATTGACCTCCTCCTTAAAGTTCAGACATTGGCAACCTGCAGGGACACTATAAGATTATAGGATAGAAACTGTAATACTTCAGATCTGCAGTGCTAAAAGGAAAGACACATGGAAAGCATGAAAAGACAAGGGAAGAAAGTGCCCCAAACAAACCAAGATGATAGAATAATAGAATCCATTGACAGCACAATGGATGAGATGTCAGAGAAGAAGTTCAGAATGTACATAATTAAAATGATCTGTAAATCAAATAATGACATAAGAGAGCAAATACAGGCAACAATTGATTGCTTCAATAAAGAGATAAAAAAGCAAATATAAGAAGCAAAAGACTACTTCAAGAAAGAGAGATTCTGAAAAAATAAACAGAAATCCTTGAAAAGAAAGGAACAATAAATAAAATAAAATCTCAAGAGAAAGTATCACCAATAGAGTAGATCACTTGGAAGACAGAATCTTAGACAATGAAGACAAAATATGCATTCTTGAAAATAAAGTAGACCACACAGTGAAGATGGTAAAAAACCATGAACAGAACATCCAAGAATTATTGGATAACTTCAAAAGACCAAATTTAAGAGTTATTGGGATAGAAGAAGGCACGAAAATACAAACCACAAGAATGCACAATCTCTTCAATGAAATAATATCAGAAAATTTCCCAAACATGCAGAATGAATAGGAAAATCAAATACCAGAGACTTACAGAACACAAAGTGTACAAAATTACAACAGATCTACACTAAGCCACATTATAATAAAAATGCCTACCTTACAGAATAAGGAGAGAATTCTAAATGCCACAAGATGAAAGTTTCAGATTGCATGTAGGGGGAAACCAATTTGATCTCAGCAGATTTCTCAACCCAGACCCTCAAAGACAGGAGATCCTGGAACAATCTATACCAAACTCAGAAAGAAAATGGATGCCAACCAAGAATCTTATATCCAACAATATTAAGCTTCAGATTTGATGATAAAAATCTTCCATGATAAACAAAAGATAAAAGAATTTAAAGCAAGAAAGCCTATACTACAGAACATTCTCAGCAAAATATTCCATGAGGAGGAAATGAAAACCAGTAATGAAAATCTGGAGAGTAACTACACTAAAGGTGAGGCCAATCAAAAGAGAAACCAAATCAAGTAAAAAAACCAAACAAGTCAAAATGACTGGGAATACAAATCATATTTCAATAATAACCCTGAATGTTAATAGCCTAAACTCATCAATCAAAAGACATAGACTGAAAGATTCGATTAAAAGAAAAGATCCAACAATATGCTGCCTTCAAGAGACTCATCTTATTGGAAAAGACATCCATAGACTGAAGGTGAAAGGATGGGAAAAAACATACCACTCGCATAAATAGGTAGGAGTTTCCATCCTCACATCAGAAAAAATGCACTTCTGACCATAGTTAGACAGAAGGGACAAAGAAGAACATTTTTACTGTTTAAGGGAATCATACATCAATAAGATATAACAATCATAAATATTTGTGCCCCATACAATGAAGCATCTGTATACATCAAACAAACCCTTCTCAATTTCAAGAATCAAATACACCACTACACAATAATACTGGGTGACTTTAACACATCTCTCTCACCACTGGATAGATCTTCCAAATAAAAACTAAACAAAAAAATTATAGAACTTAATACAATCAATAATTTAGAATTAACAGATATATATAAATACTTCATCCATCAACAGGTGAATACATTTTTTTCTCAGCAGCACATGGATTCTTCTCTAAAATAGACAGTATGTTATGTCACAAACCAATTCTTAGCAAATACAAAATATTATAGGTAATACCCTTCATTATATCAAACCATAATGGAACGAAATTAGAAATCAATGATAAAATAAAAAATAGAAGCTACTCCAAAACCTGGAGACTAAATAATATGATATCGAATGATGCATAGATAGCAGAAGACATCAGGGAGGAGATAAAAAATTCTTAGAGGTAAATGAGAATTTTGATACAACATACCAAAATTTCTGGAACACTATGAAGACAATGCCAAGAGAAAAGTTTATTGCATTGATATCATTCATTAAAAGAAGAAAAAGTCAACAAATAAATGATCTGATATTATATCTCAAAGTCCTAGAAGAAGAACAAACCAACACCAAAAGTAATAGAAGACAGGAAATAATTAAAATCAGGGCTAAAAATCAATGGAATTGAAACAAAAGAAACAATTAAAAAAACTGGAAAAACAAAAAGCTTGTTCTTTGAAAAAACTAAATAAAATTGATAAACCCTTAGCCACCCTAACAAAAAGGAGACCAGAAATTCAAATTACTAAAATTCATGATGAAAAAGGAAATATCACAACAGATACCTCTAAAATACAGAAGAGAATTAGAAACTATTTTGAAAATTTGTACTCCAATAAAATATACAGTATTGAAGACACTGACAAATTTCCAGAGGAATATGAGCTTCCCAAACTGAATTGGGAGGATGCACAATTTAATCAGGTCGATTTCGAGCAATGAAATAGAAGACACCATCAAAAACCTACCAACCAAGAAAAACCCAGGACCAGATGGATTCTCAAGACCTACAAAGAAGAATTAATACCAATATTCCTCAAATTATTCCATGAAATAGAAAAGAAAGGAACTCTTCCAATCTCATTCTATGAGGATAGGATAGGTATTAGGATATCACCCTAATACCTAAGCCAGACAAAGACACACTAAGGAAAGGAAACTTTAGACCAATATCTCTGATGAACTTAGATGCAAAAATTTGCAATAAAATTTTGGCAAATTGCATACAAAAATATATTAAAAAGATAGGCTCATCCCAGGAATACAAAATTGGCTCAACATACAGAAATCAATACATGTAATTCATCACACCAATAGACTTAAAGATAAAAATCATATTATCATCTCCATAGAAGTAGAAAAAGCATTTGTTAAAATACAATACCCTTTCAAATTTAGAACACTAAAAATACTAGGGATAGTAGGAACATACCTCAACATTGTAAAAACTATATATGCTAACCCCAATGCCCACATCAATCTAAATGTAAAAGAATTTAAAGCATTCCCCCTAAGAACTGAAACAAGATGGGGATGCCCTCTCTCACCACTCCTATTCAACATGGTCCTTGAAACTCTAGGTAGAGCAATTAAATAGATGAAAGAAATTAAAGGGATAGAATAGGAAAATAATTCAACCTATCACTGTTTGTGGATGACATGATTCTGTACTTATAGGATCCCAAAAACTCCACCAGAAAATTTCTAGAATTAATAAGTGAATTCAGCAAAGTAGCAGGATATAATATCAACACCCATAAATCAAATGAATTTATATATATCAGTGCATCAATGATGAATCCTCTGAAAAAGAAATTAGGAAAACTAATGCATTCACAATAGCCTCAACAAACAAACAAACAAACAAAAAATCTTGGGAATCAATTCTAACAAAAGAGATTAAAGACCTATACAATGAGAACTATAGAACACCAAATAAAGACATTGGAGAAGGCCTTAGAAGATGGAATGATCTCCCATGCTCTTGGATAGGAAGAATTAATATTGTTAAAATGATCATACTACAAAAGTGTTATACAGTTTTAATTCAACTCCAATTAAAATCCCAACAACATTCCTCATAGAAGTAGAAAAAGTACTACTTCATGAAATTCATTTGGAAAAATAGGATACCCAGAATGGCCAAAGCAATCCTTATTAAGGAGAGTGAAGCAGGAGGCATCACAATAACAGACCTTAAACTATACTGCAGAGCTATAATAACAAAAATGGTGTGGTATTGGAACCAAAATAGACATGTAGACCGATCGTACAGAATAGAAGACACAAAGACAAATCCACTTAAATACGGTTAACTCATAATAGACAAAGGTGCCAAAAACATACATTGGAGAAAAGAGCCTCTTCAACAAATGGTGCTTGGAAAACTGGAAATCCATATGCAGCAAAAATGAAGCTAAACTCCTATTTCTTACCATGCACAAAACTCAACTTAAAGTGGATAAAAGACCTAGGAATTAGACCAGAGACCCTTAACCTAATAGAAAAAAAAAAAAAAAGTAGGCTCAAATCTTCATTATGTTGGATTAGGTCTGGATTTCCTTAGCCAGATTCCTAAAGTGAAAGGGATAAATTGAAAATTAATAAGTGGGATGGATTCAAAATAAAAAGCTTCTTCTCAGCAAGGGAACAATCAATAATGTAAAGAGAGTGCTCACAGAGTGGGAGAACATCATTACTACACACACATCACATAAAGTACTAATCTCCAGGATAGATGGATATATATAAAAACTCAAAAAACTTAACACCAAAAAAAATATATAACCCAATCAATAAATGGGCTAAAGATCTGAACAGATAATTCTCAGAAGAAGATATACAATTGATCAACAAATTTATGAAAAAATGTTCAACTTCTCTAGTAATTAGAGAAATGAAAATAAAAACAACTCTAGGATTTCATCTCACTCCAGTCAGAATGGCAATTATCAAGAATATAAGCAATAATAAGTGTTGGTGAGAATGTGGAGAAAAAGGCACATTCATACATTTCTGGTGGGACTTCAAATTGGTGCAACCAATCTGGAAAGCAGTATGGACAGTCCTTAGAAAACTTGGAATGGAACCACCATTTGACCCGGCTATACCATTCCTTGATGTATACCCAAAGGCCTAAAAACAGCATACTACAGTGACACAGCCACATCAATGTTCATAGCACCTCAATTCACAATAGTTAAACTGTGCAATCAACATATATGCCCTTCAAAAGATGCGTGGATAAAGAAACTGTGGTACATATACACGATGGAATATTACTCAGCATTAAAAGAGAATAAAATTATGGCACTTGCAGGTAAATGGATGGAATTGGAGAATATCATGCTAAGCAAAGTAAGCCAATCCCCAATATCCAAAGGCTGAATGTTCTCTCTGATAAGGGGATGTTGATCCATAATTGATTAGGGGCATGGGGTTAATGAAGGAACTTTGGGCAAAGGAGAGGGAGGGAGGGGGAAGGACATTAGAGGCAAGAAAGATGGTGGAATGAGATGAACAGCATTACTCTATGTACATGTACAACTGTACATGGGATGTGGACTCTACATCGTGAACAACCAGAGAAATGAAAACCTGTGCTCTATTTGTGTACAGTAAATCAAAATGCATTCTACTATCATATACAACTAATTAGAACAAATAAAAGAATAAAAATTTTAAAAATATATCATATCATTATGGAGATTGGTAAAAGACTGCTACAACTACCCAGTGTTAAGTTTTGCAGCAAACAGGAAATCTAGAGATCATGTATTTGACAGAAGGGATACTATATATTTGTTGGGGAATCTCAAGGTGTCATGAAACAACTTTTGTTAATTTCTTAATACTTATGGTTTTGAACGGGAGGTGGGGGGCAGGAAAGGGGAATGGGTATAGTAAAGATGGTTGATAAAAAATATATATAAATATATATATATATATATATATACTGTTCATTGAAAGTGAATATAAAGATGTTTAATATGAAAAATAAAAAAAAAATTAGTACCTAGAAAGGGCCAAATTAAATCAGTGAGTGATCTAAATTAGAAAATATTAAGAAGTAAATTCAACCTAATTTTCTTAAAAAAAAAAAAATACTTATGGTCCCTCTTTTTATAAGGCAGTTAGGAAAGATGGTTTCACAATTTATCTGTTTTGTTTCAGTAAGGAAGAGACAAAATATTAATTGATACTCTGCAGTAATATTTTGTTCTCAAAGCTTTTTCTTAAGATTTAACCATAAATTGTACTCATATTAGCTATGAATGAACAGCATGATCATCTAAATTGCAGACCTAGAAGGCAGCCTCTAATAAGTGATTCCTGTCACAACATAACTCTGCCCCTAGATGTGTGGAGGGTGGATAACAGCAAGATATCCAACAGCTGCTGGGTGCTTAACTGACATGAGATGACACAGAGATGTCAGGCAAAATAAATATTTTAAGGATGTACTCAAATGAAGCATGACTTAATATGTGTGAAAAAGCTTAGGATATAATAAAAGATCTTAAAAAGCACAGAAGCCAAATAGAAAAAATCTGACTAGACAACTAAATATTAGTAAGATTTGTAAAGCTGAAGTAGCATTTGTTTGCAGAAGAAAGATTGTTGGCCATTCATCTGTCTTTGCAAGCATATCCATACATACTTTCTTCTTTAAATACATAAAAATCACTTTCTATTCTGAGATATCTTGGAATGCATTTTGTAGACACCTTTACTCTGTTGAAGCCTGGATTATAACAACTAGTTAAATTTGTTTTAGATGAAAATACCCAATATTCCTGCAAACCACTCTAGAACACTAGTATTTCAGCACCTTTTTGTGATTAATCTTGTCAATGATAAGACTGTCTTCTTTACCTGACAGTTACAGTTTATCTTTCTAGTAAGTGCATTTTCTCTTTTGGAAAATTGACTAGGAGCACATACACATCCCTTGTAGCTAATGGCTGTTATCAGTCTAGGTTCACAGTTGTTAGATTTTTTCTTCTAAATACCCTTAAGGGTGATTTTTATTGTCAGTGCTTACTTTGCTGTCATCCTCTGAATTTGGATAGGGTTGATGGAATTATCCTGTGAAGCTGTGAAATTTCCTCATACTATTTTTAAACATGGACAAGATTTTATACTGATAATATTTTCAAAGAAATATATTATGTGTTATTATACCAAATTATTCATGACAGCTGTAGAAGCATAGTAAGTCATAAAATAATAGCAAAAAGAAATCTTATGAAGTCATTTTTTTATAGTCTTCAGTAGAAGCAGTGCCTCAAGAAAGAAGATAGAGCACATTACGTAAAAGTTCCATTTGCCATGATGTTTCTTAGTTAAATTATTTTTTCCTTGAGTTGAAAATGAAAATAGGGGAGAATACCACCTGAGTCAATGTTTCAATTTAATACAAACTACTTTTTTCTATTACTTTGTCAATATATTTCCTTAAGCAAACTTCTATGCACACCAAGGCATCTTTTTTTTAATAATGATATTTAAGGATTGAGCTTTACAAATATTCATTCAGAGGTATCTCATGGTATAGAATCTGTGAGTTCCCAGGTAAGAACATAGATCTATTGTATAAGGAATACATTGTTACACCACAGGATAAATAGAGGCAGATGCTGATGAATTGTGCTGAGCACACTGAGGTCTTCACAGTAAAAGTGTTAAGAAATAACCTTGACATTTTTAGACAGATGTATTCATCCTGATGAATTCTCTAGATTATATATGTTTTTGAAGTGTATCTTGACTATTTTGTGTAAAGTAATGTCAATCCTTGCTTGTGGTATTCCTTAGGTAGATAATACTGCCCCATTCACTGAACATCTTAAATACCTATGCTCAGAGTCTCTGCTTTGCTGAAATGAAACACCGGTGACCTATATAGTATGATCAGGATTAGGACTCTAAGGTAGTGGTATTGCTGACCTCAGTTCGTTTTAACACTTTGAAAACTATTTTAGGTTCTGATGTGCATGTGAGATTTTAGTCAAGTTTCAATGTATTGTAGAGTAGAAAACAGAAACTGATAGGCAATTCCAACAAACAAACTTTTAAAGAAAATTTAAATTTTAGGCAAAAGTGTACTTGTTTTCAAATGCATACTTCATAAATGCTTACTATTTTATTAATATTTTAATTTATAAATCAGGATATGCATACACATATTTATAAATAATTTTAGGCCAGAAGGAAATCACTGGACCTGACATACCTAGTTCAACAATATTTGGCAATCATTCCCTTCATACACAAGAAATTCCTCAGCAAGGAAATTACCTGAATTAATAAGCAGTATACTTATTTAAGATTATAAAGAACTGTGGATCTTGACTATATTAAGATAAAATTTCAAGTGTTTATATACCATGAAATAAGATTTTAAAACAAGGACTCATAAATTCAGAATTCATTAAATTCTTGATGGTGGAAAACTTCTGTATAATATGGATTGACAAATGTGTGTTATTTAAACAGTATTTTACAGTGGTGGAATACTTATCTTTTAATTCATGTGACAAATTATTCAAAATGTAAGCTATTGCTTCACAGATACAAAAAATATGTATTATGAAGAATAAAGATGCCACTACTTAGTCTAATATGTCACCAAGTCTTTCTTTATGCATATTATAAGCATCTATTTTTTACTTACTTAATTACAAATATAAAGTCATCTGTCTCTTGACATAATTATTTGCGTGTTCAATTCCTGAGTCTTTCTTTTTTGTGAAATTTAGTTTGTTTTTGTGATATATTTCAAGGAAATACAAGCTATATCACACATAATTTTAAGGAAATATTAACAGGTTATTAAACACACTTCTTAATTCTTCAAACACTTGTGGGCACCTTTCAAATTTCTATATAACAATTGTCCCTCACTTGTCTCAGTCCTTCAGGTAGGCAAGAGTCACATAGTGAAAAGGAATGTCTTGTGCTGGTTTTAAGTGGATCATAGCCAAGGGGGAGTCTATGCACCCTGGCTAGTTCCTAATCCCTGTGCCCCTTCCCTCCTACTCTGGTGCTAGCTGGAGATTTTGGAAATTTTTTGTACATTCACCTAGTATCATCTATTATGGCAGGTAACAGAAGCCAGAGGTGATGCTAGCAGGCTCATTGCCTCCTCGAGTGACTTTCTGTACTTTCTATTAAGGACTGCACGGGAAAAGGGAAGGTAAAGTAATCACTTTCTTTCAAAAAGTATATGCCATATTGAATTATTAATTTTTAAATGATAGGTAAATATTGTGTGCATTTATCATGTATAACATGGTGCTTTGAAACTGATAGTAATTGTGGAATAATTAAATCTTGCTAGTTAACATCCCATTTAACTCACAGTTATTATTTTTGTGGTGAGTATACTTTATGTCCACTTTCAGCATTTTTTAAGAACATAATGCATTTTTAACTATAGTACTGTGTTGTGCAACAGGTATATTGAACTTATTCCTGTTACCTGACTGGAAATAAAATATCCTTTGACCAATATCTGCCCAACCTGCTCCCAGCCTCTGGTGACCACTGTTCTACTTTCTTCTTATCTGAGTATTGAGAAGCCATATATTAGTGAGATCATGCTGCACTTTTCTTTAAGTGCTTTTTCCCCTTAATTTAAAGTCCTCCAGGTTTATCCATGTTGTCACATTTGACAGGATTTCCTTCTTTTTATGGCTTAATAGTATTCTATTGTATGTTAAGTACATTTGTATGAGAAAAACACAT
Source organism: Geosciurus inauris (assembly GCA_004024805.1). Lineage (NCBI taxonomy): Eukaryota > Metazoa > Chordata > Mammalia > Rodentia > Sciuridae > Geosciurus > Geosciurus inauris. The sequence goes on from PVHX01006742.1 coordinate 43,428, forward strand.
CACAGTTGTTTAGTTAAAATATTCTAATTGTGTTATTTTGGAAAGGGCACAAAGCTATTTATTATGGCCTTAGAAATGAGAATTTGCATTCTTCTTACTTTTTTCCTATTTTAAGATTTTTTTCATTTTTTTAAATGTTAGTTTTCCAAGACATAAAATTTAACATGTGCCAATTAAATGGACCAAAAAGAAAAATGTGTCTTAAGCAAGAACATAAAGAAAGTCGTAGTGTCTCCATTTGTGTTTGTGTCACTCTGTGCTGATTGATTCAGAATGCAGCTTCAGAAGTCATGGCACACATAAGTGGTGTGTGTGTATATATGTGTGTGTGTGTGTGTGTGTGTCCAAAATTTCTGTTCCTAAACTGTGAAATAAATGGATTGGATTCTAGAAATTCTAAAGTCTCCTACATTTTCTAATATTGTATTCTTATGATAGAGCTCTTTACAGAGTCACTACTAAATGCATATGAAATACTTTGGAGTTTTGAATTTTGTGGCTGTTTTTTTTCAACTACATAATGAAATTCTGTGATGTTATTCCAAGTTCACATATGTCCTTATATTGTAATATCTGCAGTTATTACAGGTAAAATCTTAGGTTTTACAAAATGGAGTTAGCTGTTTATGCAAGTTTTTACATTCATTATAATGTTTTAACATCCCTTTTAGTCCTTCCCATCAACTGAAAACTGAGAAGCAGACACAAGTATATGATCCTTAGAGATGAATCTTTTGGTTGGTAAATTAATAAAGACAGTGTTACTAATATCGATAGGCACACACTCATAAAATAGACTTAGGAAAGGTAGATTTTCTTTTTTCTTTTTTTAATTGGAAGATATTCTTGGCTAATAGTCACCGTTATATTGATGGGAGCTGAATAGAAGTTAATAAAATCACAGAGTCAGCCCAAGCAGTAGTGATTTTTACAACTTTTATACACCTTTAAAAGTTACATTGCAACTCTGTTCCATTGATCTAAATTTTCTTTGACTGATATGATGATCTGGCTGCAGGGTTAATTGCTTCCCTGTTATCCTCAGAAAGTTATTGCTTTGGTCATCTAGCATTGTGATTGTTGCCTTTTTGAACATGGAATCACTGACATTTATTTCCTCCTAGAAAGTAATTGCATTTATATTTGATTTTTTTGACATGTGAACAGAAATGGAACAAAAGAGCAGGATAATGAGCATCCAATTCTAAGTTAATTGTGGCACTGTACACAATTTGTATACATGAATTCTGTTTTAACATGTAATTTGATCTGAGCTGAGCTTCACTAAATCTAGACTAGAAGTATCACAGAAAAAAATTACCTTATATTTATTTATTTAGTGTAAACATCACAATATTGAAGGCAATTGGGCAAATGTCAGAAACAACATTAGAAGATTGAAATAAGGTCATTAAGTAAAATTTAAAATGATTTTATAAAATAAAACATATAGAAGTATTATCTTAGGAAGGTTTTAGACATGAATAAAGGTTAAGTTCACCATTAAAATTTATATCCAAACACTTGCATCAAAGCAAATAGGCTGTATATAAATGTATTTCATCTAGAAATGAACATTTGATCTCATCAGTTCCTTACCCTGAAAAAATTATTTGCATCTCCAAAATGATGTGGGCTTCAGTATGTCATTTGTGTATGCATAATACCTCTAACCTTTATATGCTGCATAGTTGCTAGTTACATGTGTTTATGTATTCAAATATGTGAATAACTCTGATACAATTATATCAAATTAGTTATAACAAAGATTGCATTTATTTCATGAGCTGCTTGATTATAAATAAGAACACTAACTTATACAACTTTCTTTATTTTCTCAAAAATATACTGAATTCCTTTCTATTTTTATCAACATCTTTATCTGGCCAATTGGAACACACAGTGTGCAATAAGTTGTAACAGTATAACGTTCTTTAGTAATGTATTTTTCCAAAGAAAGATAGGGAAGACAATTAATTTATTCTCCTAGCAATTGTTAAATCACAGTGTAATGAAAACAGAATAAGGTACCAAATGTATTTGCTCACTGAAATGAAATGAGAAAATGGCTTGAAATTAATCTGTATTTGAAATTGTAAAGCTTTCATTTTATAACTCCCCTCTAATGTTATGAAGTAAAACAATTCTAAAAATAATAAAGTATTGGTTATGGAGGTGGTATTCTTATTCTTTTTTGAGACAATTTAATTTATCTCCATTAATTGAGTTCAAGCACTAGCAGATACAAGAAGAAGCAAAATCCTTTATACTGAATTTTTTAGTATATTTTAATATTTCATTGTTGAAAAAACTGATTTTTATTAACGTTTATAGAGAAGATAAAGTATAGAACCAAATTTCATTTTCAAGCAAGATGTTATATATTGATTGAAGCAATATGGATGCTTATAATTTTGATAGACAGTAGACAAACTCACAGATTTTTTCATTTTCAAACTTGTTTCAGAGAATCTGAAAAATGAGTGAATTAAAAACACCAAGAGATTCATATATTATACTATGCTTGCATATGCAAAAATAAATTACTTACAATCACATTAATTTTCCCCAAATGCTTTAAGACTGATATTTTTATGATTAAGAGTAAATAACAATGGTATATTTAAAGTAATAAATAATTAATTATGAATTGCTTTTCCTGGGTTGGGGATGTAGCTTAGTGGTAATGCACTTGCCTGTTATATGCAAGGCCCTGGGTTTACTCCCCAGCACCACAAAAATATTGTAGCTTTTCATAATATCATAGAAATGCATGTACACATCTGTTTATTAAGACTTCTACTATATATTTCACCTATACCAATGCAGAATTCTGTTAGTTGATTTTTTTTGTTTTCAGTGAATAAAAATTGAACAAAATAGTTATAATGAAAACACCCATTAAAATATATTCCCAATCATCCTCTTTTTATAAGTATATAATTAATGTTGAAAACCTAATACCTTTTAAGATAAACTTTAATTTTACTTTTCAATTGTTTTATTGTTTGTATTAATATTTATTCATTGTAACAAACCTAAAATTATATGAATGAAAATTTAATTAAACATTAAATCTCTCTATGCAAACAAAATGATCAATTCACTTTTTCTCTAGAAGTAATGTTACACATATTACTCTGAAACATATTTGTACATCAAATTGCTTTTATGTCTACAAATATTTGTTGTTGCCTTTTTGATGGCCACTTACATTTCCATAAAATGTCCTTATTACTATATTAAAATGATAAAATATAAAAAGTTATTAGTGTGAACAATTCTAAAATAAACATTATTTCCATTTTTTTTTGTTGTGATAAGCAATGCTCCAATGAACTATTTTACATTTATCATTCTATTTACATGTGATCGTTTTTGTGGAAAGAAATCTTAGAATTGGAGATTCTGGCTCAATGATCATGCACATTAAAATTTTGGTTTGATGTTTCTAGTTTCCTCTCTTGAACAGGATATTAATGTTCCCTTATCAGCTACAACATATGGGAGTACCTGCTTCACCACAAGCTGTGCTCTGAAAAATCAGATGAGTGAATTGCATTTCATTTTTGTGTTAATTTACATGATCCTGATTAATAGCATGCTTCAGTATTATATGATATTTTCATTTTTTAAAGTTAAGTGTGTTTTACTGGCTGACTTTCTTAATCATTAATAATGACTGTGAAACAAATGGCATTTATGCTTTCAAGCAAGAAAAATTCTTTTTAACAAGAAAGAGAAAAGGGCAAAATAATTCAATTGTTTTCTGTAAAACCAGTGGGAATCAATGCACGTGGGTCAGAAGGTCACTACTTCAACCCACAGCCAATCTGTTCTGAATGTAGATAAAGTGTGTTTGTGTTTCGGTAATTAATTCAATATAGATAACTTTTATGTGTCCTAAAAGAGGCTTTCAACTAGCACATTTATAAACAAATTTGACAGGCTTATTTTTGCTCTAGGCAAGGGCATTTTAAGTAATAGAAGTCATAAGAGAAGGGAAATATCTTAAGTCCACTCATAAATGATGAGAGATTTGACTGCAGATTTTACCACAAGTGCATGATACTTTGCTGATGCTCTAAAGAGGACATGCACATTACAAAGTTGGTAAAGCACAATTAAACCACTGCATTAAGGCACTTTAATGTAATGGATGGCATGCTGAAATTACAAAGACCCTTGGGAAATTCATCTCTCTACAGTGAGAAATAAAATCACCTTTGTGTTCACATAACATTAGTGATTATTTGAAATTTACCCTGTTTCCCAATTTGTTCAGGAGGCAGATAATATAATATTTTCACATAATAAATAAGTTATGGCATTTCCAGCTTACTTGGAAATCAATAACTATATTAGGAATTAGTAAGTCCTCATTAACCTCAGATTTAAGGATGTTATTATGTCAATTTTCTGACAATATAAGGTTAAAATTAAAATATTAGAAAATTATTTCAATAGATAAGACAGATAAGCAAAAATTCATTTTCAAATTATAAATTTCAAGTAATTTTGTCTGTCCTTACAAAAAAAAATGAGGCAGGAAAATTTAGCTTCTGTTATGCAAAAAGATATTATGTAATTGGGCTGGGGTTTTGGTTCAGTGGTAGAGTGCTCACCTAGCATGCCTGAGGCACTGGGTTCAATCTTCAGCACCACATAAAACAATAAAATAACGATATTGTGCCCATCTACAACAAAAAAATAAATATTTAAAAAGAAAAAAATGATACTATATGATTCTACTTTAAAATCTTGTACGTGTGAAAATAACCTTGATTTTTTTCATACATTATATTACAAGTAACATGTTTGAGGAGGATTTTTTAAATAAGGATATAATATGACTTGTATTTTTAAGGATCCAATAACATAGATATAGACTTACAAAATAGTCACTGCCTGTTGTGTGCATCCAGTATACACACAAATTCTTTTGTTTCTCTGAATGAAATCAGTTTGGTGAAACCCTTCAAGGTGAAAATATTTTCCAATATAGTTTTCCTTGGAAATATGTAGCAGCACAGTTGTGCTTCAACTATTACTCTTTTAATGAGTGATAAATATGTTTGAAAAACTCTAGGAAAGTACATTTGCATATTTAAGCCAACATACGCTTTAATCCCAGCAGAGCATACAACTTTATAGACTATAAACACACCTATACCAGGAGGTTGATGACTCATGAATATGTTGGCCTGTTTAGTTTAAGAAATGCTTGAAGTAAAATATGCATTTCAAGTTTGAGAATATCACACCACCAATGTTTTACAAACATTTAGTTGAAAAAAAAAAAAGCAAAAGGACACAAAAACCCACCTGTGTCTTCATCTCAAGATTCATTATATTTTTAAATTTATGATCTGCTGTGCTTACACACTGAGGAGGAAAAACACCACAATCAAGGTAAAAGGTTTTATTTAGAAAAACATAAAAAGTTATTTTTCAACAGATTATGCTTTTAATATGTCAAAACTACACTAAATATGCAAAAACTATTTGTTTCCATCCACTGAGCTCCTGATCCCAATACCCTTCTCCAAAGCTCAACATCCTCACAAGTTTTCTGTATGTCTTCCTACATGCTTGTTTACACATCCTGCTTTCTCTTACTGAGAATAACAGTGCTCACATTGCTTTGTGTTCCCAGTGATGAGGCTTATAGTTTTACCAGGTAGTTTTTTCTCAAAGTGTGTATGTGTGCATGTGCCCATGTACCTACAAGCACACATCTGTGGTTGTTTTCATATTTGGAAGACATTCAATTTATTATTCTACCTTCCACAGTCCAATATTTTAGCACTTATTTTACCTTCTTTCTTATATTACTTAGAGTTTAGGAACTCTAAGGTTATTATACTATATTTCCATATCATTATAATGTGCTGCAGTTCAGTAACCATTTCTCCTATGATTTCGTTTTGTGGCCATATATTGTGGCTTCTAAACTTTCTGTGAGTTTTATATCATAGCCTCACTGCTTTTCCATCACTTGGCTAAAATTTCAGCCTCTACAACCTGTTTATTAAGTAATGCTTCCTTAGAATCCTTGTATATTTGAAAATACTTTTCACTGTATAAGGGAATACAAGTGTATAAATATATAAGATCATTGGATCATGCCAACAATTCCTGAGGACTCAGTAGGTATTACTGCATTGTTTTCTCACTTTGAATCTAGATATAAAAAAAGGTTGAGATCATTCCAGTATTTTCCTGTTTTCAGTGCATCATTTTTAATTGCTCTTTATTTTTCCTTGTGAACACATTCCACAGTAACTTTACTACCATGTCTAGTGTCAGCCTATTAATAATATGTTTTATTTTAATCTCCTGGGATATGATTGTGCTCTTTTACTCTCTAAATTTATGTTTTACCCACAAAGATTTTAAAACTATGTTTTAAACATGGTTATTCTATTTGTTTCCAGTAATATTTCATATGTGGTACATTTTTGTTAACATTCTATGTCTACATTATTTACTGATAAATTTAAAAACTTCTTTAAACTTTTTAATTTTCCTTTTCTCAGTTTCCTCAGGACTCTTCTACTATGGATATAATTACCCTACCGTTTCTGTTCTCTGTTATTTGTTCTAATAATTGCTTTCTATCCATAAGTGATCTGCTTTTTCTTCTACATATATTTTCAGGGTTCTGACTTTCATATTTCTTTGTTTGATCTAATATTTTTATCTTAAATGTATTTTTATTAAATTTTCCTCTTTTTCTCTTGAATCCAAAAATCCAATTTTATTCACTTAGAAGTTACCTTCTTTTCACAATTTTCATCTTCTCTTCAGCTAGTTTGTCATGTGCTTTTTGTACACTTTGGATTTTATTCTTTTGAATTTTTTTTCAATTATTTAGTTTTCTGAGATTTGTTTGTTTGTTTTTTAACACTCCAATCAATTAAATGCTTCAGTTTTACTCTTAAATGTGCTCTAAGTGATGGAAATAACAGAGGAAATCTTAGGGCTTCTGTCTTCCACTGATTAACTCTGTAACCAATGTCTGTGGTACAATATTTGTAAGAGTTGTGTGAGAGTACTTTTTTGGTAAGGAATTTACCTTTTGCTTTACTTATCTTGACAGATGTCTTAGTTTAGGAAACTGCTACGTATTGAATTGCTCTTCCTATAAATTTAAGTTTTTAGCCTTTTCTTTTTGCAATCCTCGGATTAGTGGAGTTCTAAGAGATGACCACAGCTATCAAATAATCTAAACAAGGGATTTCTCTCCTTGTCAATTGGGATCTATCCCTTCAACTGGAAAATTCCATGTGTCCCTGTTATTGCCTATGATGTAACTCCTCTAGTTTCTTTTTTCACACTGGTCAGTGTTCTCTGCTTTTTATCAGAACTTTCTCATGTGTACAGAGATTTAATTTATAGTTAAATGTTCAAATGTTTCTTAATTTTACTAAGCTTGTTTCCTGAACATATTTGAGTTTGGTTTCACAGAGAAGACAGAGACAGAGGGTTACCTTCCTGGGAGAAATGAATTTTGATCTGAAATATACAGGTATATAAGGATGCTGTTGAAGAAAAGAGGATCGATTAAGTTTATCTTAAAGCACAGAAAGTAAAGCAAGAAAGCTGTTCTGAAGAAATTCATTGTATCTATTTTATTAGACTATGATATTTCAGAAGAATAGTAATCTAAGAGTGATATAGTGATTGAGGGTAAAAAAAAGAAGTTGGAGGGAAGTTAAATGAATTTGATATTAAAAAGTAAAAAAGTCATACATGGAAATATTTTGAAGTTTTTTGCTTTTACTGAGGTCCCAGAATGGTTTAGTACAGGTAACATATAATCTGAGGCAAATGAGTTCCTGAACTGTGAATAAAATATTTGAACAGAAGTGAAAATAACAAGCAAGTCATTAGCCAGTAGATGAAGATCTAGTAGTTTACAAAGCAGACAAAATATAAAGTATGAATTTGATGTTTTTCCTTTAGTATTAGTAAAACTTTTGCTAATTCAAGATTTCTATATAGAAAATAAAATATGACTGATTGGTTAGTCTAAATAGTCATAAATATAATTCTAAGTGGTCTGTGTATTTTGACCATTTTAATATTAAAGAAATTGTGATTGATTCTAACTGCTATACTGAAGCCAACAGAGCAGGACACCTCTTGACAAATTCCTAATGAAATAAAAGATCATGATGAAGAATTTAAATCTTTCTCTCATTTTTACACTGAATTTCTTAATATTATTGAAGCAAATGATATGCCTTTAGAATCACAAAAAATTATAGAACTAGACATTTTTAAATCTCAAAATATTTTTTTCTGTCTTTGTTGTGGCTTATTAAATATAAAATAATTCGTTTTATGGTTACATGAAATTCAATTAAATTTTATATCTGCAGTTGTATTTGTATATTCAATCTCTATATTAGTCACTTTAGAAATAAACTCTTAATAAAATAAGGCTTTTGCTAAAACTATCAACAGGAGGTGGGGTTGTGGCTCAGTGGTAGAGCAGTTGCCTGGCATGTGTGAGGCCCTGGGTTTGATTCTCAATATAACATAAAAATAAATAAATAAAATAAAGGTATCATGTCCATCTATAGTTAATTTTTTTTTTAAATGTCATCAACTGCGAAGAAACCAAAAGCATAAGCATCTGAGCTTACTTAACAGAAGGAACAAGTTTATAATTCATGGATATATTATCTTTTGAGTCAGTTATTTAGGTTAAAATTCAAACTTTACTAGTTTCTATTTGAGTTACTGAAATAGCTGTTTACCCTCTTGGACATTATTAATATCATTAAAATTATATACAATATTTACATCAACTAATCTTTTCCTGATTTCTGTTCCCCTTGATTTAACAAGTCTTCAGCATTGTTTTGGCATGCCAAAGGAACCTCACTAATTTAATGGATATGGTTAGATGAATTTGGACATATTCATACATCTGTGATACTGTCACTACCAGGTAATAAACATATCTGCCACATCCAAAGATTATACTGTGTACAATGATTGTGTGTGTGTGTGTGTGTGCATGTGTGTGCATATATGTGTGAATGTTAAGAACACTTAACAAGAGGTCTATCATTTTAACAAGTTTCTAAGTGCAGAATGTTGTTTGTTATCTGTAGGAGGTCTCTTGCACAACAGATATCTATAATTTATAACTGTAACATCATGTCTATAGAAGAATAGTACCATTGCATTAGAACTGTCAGTTACTGTGCTTAGTAATATCATTTAAACCCTTACTCCATTTTAGGTAAAATTTTAGACTCTAGGGATACAACTGAACACCAATACCATAGCTTTCTGCCTTCCTAACTTAAAAATCAGTGAAAGAATAGCAATAAAGTAATCAAATAAATACTGTAATTGCTGAAGAATGATAAGTAGCTACAAAGACAACAAACCAGGTAATAAGAGATGAAGACTGAGAGGAGAGGGGTTAATTTAGAAGTTGTGGTTAAGAACTCTATAAGCAATGGTACTTGAAAGGAGAACTGAAAGATTGTTAACGTGAACAATGTAAAAATCTTGAAGACAGTTATATCTAGAAAAGCAAAGTTGTTCAGGGAGCGTGAGGGAAGTGCAAAATAAGTGGTGGCAAGAGGGATGAAATTATAACATTGACAGATTTTAATAAAATCCCTGTGGCTGGATGAATAATGAATGTGAGAGTATAGATTAAGATAAGGCTAAAGAGGGGACATGAGTCAGGTCCTGTAGAGTGACTTTCCAGACCAGAGTAATGATTTCGGAGACATTTTTTCAGTGCAATAGGTAGAAATGCATTTTGTTTTAATAAGATCACTGTGGTTCTTCTATGAAAAGGAAAGTGTGAACACAAACTAAATCATTTTCATATGTTTTAGCCAACAGTAATTTTGACTTGGCATATGATAATGTATAAAAGCCATGTGAAATTTTCAGAACTGCCTCCCTCTACCTGTGTTATTCTCTTTCATCTATCCATTTTGGGCTCTGACACTAATAGGACATGCTGAAGAAATCGAAGAATAGAAAGATTTATCAATCACTTATTACTGCATACATGCATTATGCAAAAAAGAAAAGTTTCTTGCAAAGAAGAAACTCATTTGAAAATTCCAGTGAGAGGCATTTTTTACTCCAGTGTGGGTAGGCTGGAGAGCTTCTACAACTTAAACTTACCAGGTGTCTGTAAGAGGCAAGGTAGGACTGGATCCTTTGTACAGATTGCTGATATTCCGTGGACCAGTGGACTCTAAAGACATACTGTATATGGCAATGGTATACATGCAAGAGCGTGTAAAAATCTGTGAGACCACTTTTGGCCTTGCTTTAAAATGGACACAGTGTCATTTTCACATACATTTTACAGGCACAAGAAATTCACGTGGCCATGCCTGAAGCTGAGGGATAGGGGAGCACAAGGGAATGCAATCTGCTTTTGAAAGGAGGAAATGCAAAATGGCTTAGCAAAGGAAGTGAATACGAAAGGAAGGAAGAATTGAAGGCAATAACTGGGTCTACCAAGGCTTTCTTTTGAAGGGCTTTATTTTCCAGGGTGGCACAAGAGTAGTAAGAAGACATTCTTGAGGAATAAGACCTATAATCATCCTGAGGTCCCAATCTTGTATCTAATATTGTTTACCATCACTTATATGTTCAAGATTGAGTCAAGAAACCAACATTCATCATTTTATGCCTCTCAGAAAATCTGCATTCCACATTCACTGGTTAAAGCATTATGCTAAGTGAAGTAAGCCAATCCCAAAAAACCAAATGCCAATGTTCTCTCTGATTAGTGGATGCTGATGAATAAGGGAGGTGGGAATGGGAAACATAAGAGAAATAGAGGAACA